>BSBK01012480.1:250000-310000 GCA_027943335.1 Chamaecyparis obtusa | reverse complement strand
TCCACATTTGTGGAGATAATAAGAAGCCAATTTTCTGTTCTTGCATATTGTTGTTGTTTCTCTATATCTGTAATGTGTTTGTGGTATTGAGGGGAGCACCCTTCATCAGGTGGTATCAGAGCAGGGGTTCTTGAGTGTGTAAACAGACTGTGAGGCAGTTTGCACCAGGACCGTGGTTAGGGTTTCAGCATGCATCGTGAAAATACCTCCACGAAGAGAACGTGGCGGAAGACCTAGTGTTGTGACACCTGAGGTTAGAGAGTTGCAGAGACAAGTGTGAGCATTGCAAGAAGAGATTCATAGAGGAATGAATCTTAATGTCAGACACGAAAGTGAGGATGAAGCCGAAGAAGAATATCAAGAAGGAGAAGTTGAAATTGTGAACCAGGAGGAAGAAAGACTTTTTCGGGCAATTTCCAAGATTGGAAAAAGACCTAAGATTGAGGTTCCTACATTTTTTGGAAATCTTAACCCAGAGGAATTGATCGACTAGATAAATGAATGTGAGGAATATTTTGAGTATAAAGATGTTGAGGATCCTGATAGGGTCAAATTTGCGAAGGCCAGACTGAAAGGTCATGCAAAAATCTGGTGGCAAGAAATTTAATTGGAGCGAAATAGAAGAGGGAAAGATAAAATCACAAGATGGGATCGGATGGTGGATAAATTGAAGCGACAGTTCATTCCTGTTGATTATGAGCTTGACCTACTAAAGAAAATGCAGAGTTTGAAGCAAGCAGGAAGATCTGTTCAGGAGTATACAGATGAGTTCTATCCACTTCTCATCAGAATAGGCCATGCAGAAGCTGATAAGGAGAAAGTTGCCCGATACCTTAATGGGTTAAGGCCAAGCATCCAGGAGGAGCTGAATTTGGTTCGAATGAACAGTATTGAAGAGGCATACCAGTTTGCCCTAAAAGTAGAGGAAAAGCTGAACAAGAAGTTTGAGAGCAGACAAAACGGAAGAGGTCACGGTGGACGATCATATGGTGGCCAAAATGAAGATACAAAAAAGAAGGATGAGGCCAGTAGCAGTCAGAATCAGCGAGGAAATAATTCCAATCGTTTCCAAGATCAGAATAATAGAGATCAGAGAGGAAGAGGAAGAGGACGAGGATCTGGAAGAGGTGGCTTCCGTGGAACATATTTTCACTATGGAGAAGAAGGTCATAGGGCATTTGAATGTCCTCAACGCTAAGGAAGAACAGACAGGAGAAATGAAGGCCAGGCCAGAGTTCCACATGTAGATGAAGATGTCAGATCATCAAATTCTGAAGATGCTGAAAGAGGAGAAACGTTGATTAACAGAAGAGTCCTGTTGAGTGGTGAGAATGAACCTGAGCAAAGAAGGAGCTTGTTTCGCACCAGGTGCAAGTGTGAAGGTAAATGTTGTGATGTGATCATTGATAGTGGAAGCACTGACAATTTGGTGTCAGAAGAGATGGTGACAAAGTTGAAGCTCAAGAGACAGAAACACCCACATCCATATCGGATTGCCTGGGTGCAGGATGACCACAAGGTCATGGTCAGTGAACAGTGCCTGGTAAAGTTCAAGATTGGCGGATACCAAGATGAGCTACTATGTGATATCATCTCTATGGATGCATGTCATATGTTGTTAGGTAGACCGTGGCAGTTTGACAGATGTGTTGTACATGATGGTCGTGCGAATACCTATTCCCTAACAAAGGATGGAGTGCGACATAAGCTAAAACCATTGAAGGAGACTGAAGAAAAGGTATGTGGTAATACAAGGATAACTTTTGTTGATGGAAGAAATTTTCTAGATGGTATGAGGCATGAGCATGTATGTTTTTCTTTAATTCCAAAAGCTGGTAAAGAGGAAGTAGAAGATGTTCCTATAGAAGTTGCAGATTTGTTGAATGAGTTTCAGGATATTGTATCCGATAACGTGCCTGATGGATTACCACCAGTCAGGAAGATCAGTCATCAGATGGATTTGATCCCAGGAGCGAGTTTGCTGAATAAGGCAGCACATAGAATGACACCTGCAGAAAGTGAGGAGTTGAACAGACAAGTACATGAACTGCTACAGAAAGGATTGATCCATGAGAGTCTGAGTCCTTGTGTTGTACCAGTGGTATTAGCACCAAAGAAGAATGGAGAATGGAGGATGTGTACAGATTTCAGAGCAATAAACAAGATCACAATCAAGTACAAGTTTCCATTGCCACGAATGGATGATATTATGGACTGTTTGAGTGGAGCTGTGTATTTCTCAAAAATAGATCTGAAGAGTGGATATCATCAGATTCAGATCAGAGAAGGAGATGAATGGAAGACTGCCTTTAAGACAAAGGAAGGACTATATGAGTGGTTAGTCATGCCTTTTGGGCTAACCAATGCACCGAGCACTTTCATGCGGCTCATGAATGAGGTTCTGAAAGAATTTCTAGGTAAGTTTGTCATTGTTTACCTAGATGATATTTTGATTTTTAGCAAGACATTGGAGGAACATATGATGCATATTCATATGGTGTTTGAGAAGTTGAGAGATGAGAAATTGTTGATTAACTTGAAGAAGTACAGTTTTGTGAAGAAAGAGTTAGTGTATTTGGGATTTGTAGTTTAAGGAGAAGGTCTAAAAATGGACCCAGAGAAGGTACAGGGTATCCTTGAATGGCTTACTCCAAGGAGTGCTACTGAGGTAAGATCTTTTCATGGTCTAGCTAGCTTTTACAGAAAGTTTATCAGAAATTTTAGTAGTATTTGTGGACCCTTGACTGAAACAATGAGAGGGGATAGAAAAGAGTTTAAGTGGACTAAAGGAGTAGAAAAGAGTTTTCAATTATTGAAACAAAAAGTTACAGAACAACCTATTTTAGCACTTCCAGATTTTAATAAGGTGTTTCAAGTAGATTGTGATGCTAGTGGTACTGCAATAGGAGCTATTATGAGCCAAGAAGGTAAACCTGTTGCTTATTTCAGTGAGAAGTTAAATGATACCAAGACGAAATATTATGTTTATGATCAGTAATTTTATGCTATAGTTCAGGCATTAAAGAAGTGGAGACATTATCTACTTCTTAAGGAGTTTGTTTTGTATACTGATCATCAAGCTTTACAATATTTGAATAGTCAAGGAAAATTGAATCAAAGGCATTTGAAATGGGTTGAGTTTTTGCAGAGTTATACATTTGTTTTGAAACACAGGAGTGGAAAGTCTAATAGGGTTGCAGATGCTCTTTGTAGAAGGCAACTATTGCTGACAGAGATGTAGATTGAGGTGGTTGGGTTCAAGGAACTCAAGAATTTGTATCCAGAGGATCCTGATTTTGGTGAAGCTTGGAAAGCTTGTACAGAACCTGTTACTCTAGACAGGACGAAATGGTTAGATTTCATCATCCATGATGATATGCTATTCAGATGGAGTCAGTTGTGCATTCCACGAAGTTCTATGAGGGAGAATCTCATCGAGGAGAAGCATAGCGGAGGATTGGCTAGACATTTTGGTAGTGATAAAACCCTTGGTTTGGTTAGTGAGAATTATTATTGGCCACAGTTGCAGCAAGATGTGAAGAAGTTTGTACAGAGTTGCAGGGTATGTCAGATGGTGAAAGGAGTGAAGCAGAATACAGGGTTGTATCAGCCATTACCTGTACCAGAGAGGCCTTGGGAGGATATCAGCATGGACTTTGTTCTCGGTTTACCGAGGACTCAGCGGGGACATGATTTGATTTTTGTGGTGGTTGACAGATTTTCAAAGATGGCACATTTCATTCCCTTCAAGAAGACTAATGATGCTATTCATATAGCAGAATTATTTTTCAGAGAAGTAGTGAGACTTCATGGTTTGCCAAAGACCATAGTTTCAGATCGGGACATGAAGTTTGTTGGATATTTCTAGTGTACATTGTGGAAGAAGTTGAAGACAGATTTGAAGTTCAGTTCATCACATCATCCACAGACTGATGGACAGACAGAGGTGGTGAATAGAAGTTTGGAAAATTTGCTGAGATGTTTGGTTGGAGATAAGCCAACAGGATGGGATTTGATTTTACCACAGGCAGAATTTGTATACAATAATTCTATCAATATGAGCACCGGTAAAACACCATTCCAGATTATATATAGAAGTAGTCCAAGAAATGCATCTGAATTGAGAAAGATAGATAAAGGAGAAATAAGTAGTGCTGAAGCTGAGGATTTTGCAGAACACTTGAAGAACATCCATGAGGAGGTGAGGAAGTATATTACCAAGATGAATGCATGGTATAAGGCTAAGGCAGATGAGAAAAGGAGGTATAAGGAATTTCAGGTTGGTGATGAAGTCATGGTTCATTTGCAGAAGGAGCGGTTTTCGGTTGGTACATATAACAAGCTGAAAATGAAAAAGTTTGGGCCATGTAAGATACTGAAGAAGCATGATTCAGGAAATGCATATGAGATAGAATTGCCTAGTGAGCTGAATATTTCACCAGTGTTTAACATTTCAGATTTGACAGAGTATCACGAAGGAGGTGTTGAATATGAGGTTGCAGGAGCACAGTGGAGTATTCCAGCAACCAGTTCAGACACTAAGGAGATCGAAGATATACTGGACAGTCGTGTTGGCAGAAGCACAAGGAACAAGACATATGAAGAATATCTGGTCAAGTGGAAAGGATGACCTGTTGAAGATTCATCATGGCTGACAAAGGATGATGTTAGCCATCTTAGTTTTCGTCTGCACACCTGAGTCGTGACAGGGTCACTTCTCAAATTACCCTGGGTGTCTGATGCAGGAGCATCCTGGGTGTAAGAGCAATCTTGCATCACCCAAAAATATTTATGTTTTTATATTTAATAAGGGCTATTTTGTGCAGAGCTGCTATTTATGGAAAATTACTATTTTTAGTAATTTTTGTATATGCTCAGAATGATCTGATTTCTTTCTTGGAGGTTCATGTTGGTCATATAAGTCTACCAGTAAAGTTTCATTGCCAGATCAGGTGTATATTGGAAGATATTGAAAATTTTTGGTATTGGCAGCAGGGTACAAAAACTTTGAACTCAGTTTTGAAGGCTTTAGAGGCCTCGGATGAGGTCAAAAATTTGGGTGACGGGCGCTTGCGCGGGTCAGGCCTGTAGAGCGCTTCGTGGAATTTTTGAAATGAGGTTATAATAGCCGATCGGGTCAACTGGTGATGACTTATGGTATTCGTAAGTTGGGCCACCTGAAATGGCAGAAAATAATTTTCTTCAAAATTTCTGTTCCGGTTTCAAAAGTTATCTTGAGCCGACTATGATGTAATAAAACGTAAAATAAAATAATTCTAAGTTTGGTCGGTCTTATTGGCTAAAATTCTGGAACCTTCCAGGCGGTGGAAAATTGCCTATATAAGGAAGGCTGTATTATTGTCTTAGGCAGTTCGGAATAATTCTGGGTAGTAGATCTGGGTAATAGTTCGAGGCTTTGTCCTACAGAATATTGTAAGTGAATGCCCATGTGGCTTTGCATATTGTAATTCTGAAAGTTTGTAATTCCACATTTGTGGAGATAATAAGAAGCCAATTTTCTGTTCTTGCATATTGTTGTTGTTTCTCTATATCTGTAATGTGTTTGTGGTATTGAGGGGAGCACCCTTCATCAGGTGGTATCAGAGTAGAGTTTCTTGAGTGTGTAAATAGATCACCGACTGTGAGGTAGTTTGCACCAGGACCGTGGTTAGGGTTTCAGTGCGCATCTCGAAAATACCTCCACGAAGAGAACGTGGCGGAAGACCTGGTATTGTAACACCTGAGGTTAGAGAGTTGTAGAGATAAGTGCGAGCATTGCAAGAAGAGATTCATAGAGGAATGAATCTTAATGTCAGAGACGAAAGTAAGGATGAAGCCGAAGAAGAATATCAAGAAGGAGAAGTTGAAATTGTGAACCAGGAGGAAGAAAGACTTTTTCGGGCAATTTCCAAGATTGGGAAAAGACCTAAGATTGAGGTTCCTACATTTTCTAGAAATTTTAACCCAGAGGAATTGATCGACTGGATAAATGAATGTGAGGAATATTTTGAGTATGAAGATGTTGAGGATTCTAATAGGGTCAAATTTGTGAAGGCCAGACTAAAAGGTCATGCAAAAATCTGGTGGCAAGAAATTGAATTGGAGCGAAATAGAAGAGGGAAAGAAAAAATCACAAGATGGGATCGGATGGTGGATAAATTGAAGCAACAGTTCATTCCTGTTGATTATGAGCTTGACCTACTAAAGAAAATGCAGAGTTTGAAGCAAGCAGGAAGATCTATTCAGGAGTATACAGAGGAGTTCTATCGACTTCTCATCAGAACAGGCCATGCAGAAGCTGATAAGGAGAAAGTTGCCCGATACCTTAATGGGTTAAGGCCAAGCATCCAAGAGGAGCTGAATCTGGTTTGAATGAACAGTATTGAAGAGGCATACCAGTCAGGAAGATCAGTCATCAGATGGATTTGATCTCAGGAGCGAGTTTGCCGAATAAGACAGCACACAGAATGACACCTGCAGAAAGTGAGGAGTTGAACAGACAAGTACATGAACTGCTACAGAAAAGATTGATCCGTGAGAGTTTGAGTCCCTATGCTGTACCAGCGGTATTAGCACCAAAGAAGAATGGAGAATGGAGGATGTGTATAGATTCCAGAGCAATAAACAAGATCACAATCAAGTACAGGTTTCCATTACCACGAATGGATGATATTATGGACTGTTTGAGTGGAGCTGTGTATTTCTCAAAAATAGATTTGAAGAGTGGATATCATCAGATTCGGATCAGAGAAGGAGATGAATGGAAGACTGCCTTTAAGACAAAGGAAGGACTATATGAGTGGTTAGTCATGCCTTTTGGGCTAACCAATGCACCGAGCACTTTCATGCGGCTCATGAATGAGGTTCTGAAAGAATTTCTAGGTAAGTTTGTCATTGTTTACCTAGATGATATTTTGATTTTTAGCAAGACATTGGAGGAACATATGATGCATATTCATATGGTGTTTGAGAAGTTGAGAGATGAGAAATTGTTGATTAACTTGAAGAAGTGCAGTTTTGTCAAGAAAGAGTTAGTATATTTGGAATTTGTAGTTTAAGGAGAAGGTCTAAAATGGACCCAGAGAAGGTACAGGGTATCCTTGAATGGCCTACTCCAAGGAGTGCTACTGAGGTAAGATCTTTTCATGGTCTAGCTAGCTTTTACAGAAAGTTTATCAAAAATTTTAGTAGTATTTGTGGACCCTTGACTGAAACAATGAGAGGGGATAGAAAAGAGTTTAAGTGGACTAAAGGAGCAGAAAAGAGTTTTCAATTATTGAAACAAAAAGTTACAGAACAACCTGTTTTAGCACTTCCAGATTTTAATAAGGTGTTTCAAGTAGATTGTGATGCTAGTGGTACTGCAATAGGAGCTGTTATGAGCCAAGAAGGTAAACCTGTTGCTTATTTCAGTGAGAAGTTAAATGATGCCAAGAGGAAATATTCTATTTATGATCAGGAATTTTATGCTATAGTTCAGGCATTAAAGAAGTGGAGACATTATCTGCTTCCTAAGAAGTTTGTTTTGTATACTGATCATCAAGCTTTGCAATATTTGAATAGTCAAGGAAAATTGAATCAAAAGCATTTGAAATGGGTTGAGTTTTTTCAGAGTTATACATTTGCTTTGAAACACAGGAGTGGAAAGTCTAATAGGGTTGCAGATGCTCTTAGCAAAAGGCAACTATTGCTGACAGAGATGCAGATTGAGGTGGTTGGGTTCAAGGAACTCAAGAATTTGTATCCAGAGGATCCTGATTTTTGTGAAGTTTGGAAAGCTTGTACAGAACTTGTTACTCTAGACAGGATGAAATGGTTGGATTTCATCATCCAGGATGATATGCTATTCAGAGGGAGTCAGTTGTGCATTCTACGAAGTTCTATGAGGGAGAATCTCATCAAGGAGAAGCATAGCGGAGGATTGGCTGGACATTTTGGTCGTGATAAAACCTTTGGTTTGGTTAGTGAGAATTATTATTGGCCACAGTTGCAGCAAGATGTGAAGAAGTTTGTACAGAGTTGCAGGGTATGTCAGATGGCGAAAGGAGTGAAGAAGAATACAGGGTTGTATCAGCCATTACTTGTACCAGAGAGGCCTTGGGAGGATATCAGCATGGACTTTGTTCTTGGCTTACCGAGGACTCAACGGGGACATGATTCAATTTTTGTGGTGGTTGACAGATTTTCAAAGATGGCACATTTCATTCCCTGCAAGAAGACTAATGATGCTATTCATATAGCAGAATTATTTTTCAGAGAAGTAGTGAGACTTCATAGTTTGCCAAAGACCATAGTTTCAAATCGGGACACTAAGTTTGTTAGATATTTCTAGCGTACATTATGGAAGAAGTTGAAGACAGATTTGAAGTTCAGTTCATCACATCATCCACAGACTGATGGACAGACAGAGGTGGTGAATAGAAGTTTGGGAAATTTGCTGAGATGTTTGGTTGGAGATAAGCCAACAAGATGGGATTTGATTTTACCATAGGAAGAATTTGCATACAATAATTCTATCAATAGGAGCACCGGTAAATCACCATTCCAGATTGTATATGGAAGTAGTCCAAGAAATGCATCTGAATTGAGAAAGATAGATAAAGGAGAAATAAGTAGTGCTGAAGCTGAGGATTTTGCAGAACACTTGAAGAACATCCATGAGGAGGTGAGGAAGCATATTACCAAGATGAATGCATGGTATAAGGCTAAGGCAGATGAGAAAATGAGGTATAAGGAATTTCAGGTTGGTGATGAAGTCATGGTTCATTTGCAGAAGGAGCGGTTTCCGGTTGGTACATATAACAAGCTGAAAATGAAGAAGTTTGGGCCATGTAAGATACTGAAGAAGCATGATTCAGGAAATGCATATAAGGTAGAATTGCTTAGTGAGCTGAATATTTCACCAGTGTTTAACATTTCAGATTTGACAGAGTATCACGAAGGAGGTGTTGAAGATGAGGTTGCAGCAGCACAGTGGAGTATTCCAGAAACCAGTTCAGACACTAAGGAGATCGAAGATATACTGGACAGTCGTGTTGGCAGAAGCACAAGGAACAGGACATATGAAGAATATCTAGTCAAGTGGAAAGGATGACCTGTTGAAGATTCATCATGGCTGACAAAGGAGGAGGTTAGCCATCTTAGTTTTCCTCTGCACACCTGAGTCGTGACAGGGTCACTTCTCAAATTACCCTGGGTGTCTGATGCAGGAGCATCCTAGGTGTAAGAGCGATCTTGCATCACCCAAAAATATTTATATTTTTATATTCAATAAGGGCTATTTTGTGCAGAGCTGCTATTTATGGAAAGTTACTATTTTTGGTAATTTTTGTATGTGCTCAGAATGATCTGATTTCTTTCTTGGAAGTTCATGTTGGTCATATAAGTCTTCCAGTAAAGTTTCATTTCCAGATCAGGTGTATATTGGAAGATATTGAAGATTTTCGGTATTGATAGCAGGGTACAGAAACTTCGAACTCAGTTTTGAAGGCTTTAGAGGCCCTAGATGAGGTTGAAAATTTGGGTGACGGGGGCTTGCATGGGTCAGGCCTGTAGAGCGCTTCGTGGCATTTCTGAAATGGGGTTATAATAGCCGATCGGGTCAACTGCTGATGACTTATGGTCTTCGGAAGTTGGGCCACCTGAAATGGCAGAAAATAATTTTCTTCAAAATTTTAATTCCGGTTTCAAAGGTTATCTTGAGCTGACTATGATGTAATAAAATGTAAAATAAAATAATTTTAAGTTTGGTCGGCCTTATTGGCTAAAATTTTGGAACCTTCCAGGCGGTGGAAAATTGCCTATATAAAGAAAGCTGTATTATTGTCTTAAGCAGTTCGCAATAATTCTGGGTAGTAGATCTGGGTAATAGTTTAAGGCTTTGTCCTACAGAATATTGTAAGGGAATGCCCATGTGGCTTTGCATATTGTAATTTTGAAAGTTTGTAATTCCATATTTGTGGAGATAATAAGAAGCCAATTTTCTGTTCTTGCATATTGTTGTTGTTTCTCTATATCTATAATGTGTTTGTGGTATTGAGGGGAGCACCCTTCATCAGGTGGTATCAGAGCAGGGGTTCTTGAGTGTGTAAACAGATCACCGACTGTCAGGTAGTTTGCACCAGGATCGTGGTTAGGGTTTCAGCGCGCATCGGGAAAATGCCTCCACGAAAAGAACGTGGCGGAAGACCTGGTGTTGTGACACCTGAGGTTAGAGAGTTGCAGAGACAAGTGCGAGCATTGCAAGAAGAGATTCATAGAGGAATGAATCTTAATGTCAGAGATGAAAGTGAGGATGAAGCCGAAGAAGAATATGAAGAAGGAGAAGTTGAAATTGTGAATCAGGAGGAAGAAAGACTTTTTCGAGCAATTTCCAAGATTGCGAAAAGACCTAAGATTGAGGTTCCTACATTTTCTAGAAATCTTAACCCAGAGGAATTGATCGACTGGATAAATGAATGTGAGGAATATTTTGAGTATGAAGATGTTGAAGATCCTGATAGGGTCAAATTTGTGAAGGCCAGACTGAAAGGTCATGCGAAAATCTGGTGGCAAGAAATTCAATTGGAGTGAAATAGAAGAGGGAAAGATAAAATCACAAGATGGGATCGGATGGTGGATAAATTGAAGCGACAGTTCATTCCTGTTGATTATGAGCTTGACCTACTAAAGAAAATGCAAAGTTTGAAGCAAGCAGGAAGATCTGTTCAGGAGTATACAAAGGAGTTCTATCGACTTCTCATCAGAACAGGCCATGCAGAAGCTGATAAAGAGAAAGTTGCCCGATACCTTAATGGGTTAAGGCCAAGCATCCAGGAGGAGCTAAATCTGGTTCGAATGAACAGTATTGAAGAGGCATACCAGTTTGCCCTAAAAGTAGAGGAAAAGCTGAACAAGAAGTTTGAGAGCAAACAAAACGGAAGAGGTCACGGTGGTCGATCATATGGTGGCCGAAATGAACATACGAAAAAGAAGGATGAGGCCAGTAGCAGTCAGAATCAGCGAGGAAATAATTCCAATCCTTTCCAAGATCAGAATAATAGAGATCAGAGAGGAAGAGGAAGAGGACGAGGATCTGGAAGAGGTGGCTTCCGTAGAACATGTTTTCACTGTGGAGAAGAAGGTCATAGGGCATTTGAATGTCCTCAGCGCCAAGGAAGAACAGACAGGAGAAATGAAGGCCAGGCCAGAGTTGCACATGTAGATGAAGATGCCAGATCATCAAATTCTCAAGATGCTGAAAGATGAGAAATGTTGATTAACAGAAGAGTCCTATTGAGTGGTGAGAATGAACCTGAGCAAAGAAGGAGCCTGTTTCGCACCAGGTGCAAGTGTGAAGGTAAATGTTGTGATGTGATCATTGATAGTGGAAGCACTGAAAATTTGGTGTCAGAAGAGATGATGACAAAGTTGAAGCTCAAGAGACAGAAACACCCACATCCATATCGGATTGCCTGGGTGTAGGATGACCACAAGGTCATGGTCAGTGAACAGTGCCTGGTAAAGTTCAAGATTGGCGGATACCAAGATGAGCTACTATGTGATATCATCTCTATGGATGCATGTCATATGTTGTTAGGTAGACCGTGGCAGTTTGACAGATGTGCTGTACATGATGGTTGTGCGAATACCTATTCCCTGACAAAGGATGGAGTGCGACATAAGCTAAAACCATTGAAGGAGACTGAAGAAAAGGTATGTGGTAATGCAAGGATAACTTTTGTTGATGGAAGAAATTTTCTAGATGGTATGAGGCATGAGCATGTATGTTTTTCTTTAATTCCAAACACTGGTAAAGAGGAAGTAGAAGATGTTCCTGTAGAAGTTGCAGATTTGTTGAATGAATTTCAAGATATTGTATCTGATAACGTGCCTAATGGATTACCACCAGTCCGGAAGATTAGTCATCAGATAGATTTGATCCCAGGAGCGAGTTTGCCGAATAAGGCAGCACACAGAATGACACCTGCAGAAAGTGAGGAGTTGAACAGACAAGTACATGAACTGCTATAGAAAAGATTGATCCGTGAGAGTCTGAGTCCCTGTGCTATACCAGCGGTATTAGCACCAAAGAAGAATGGAGAATGGAGGATGTGTACAGATTCCAGAGCAATAAACAAGATCACAATCAAGTACAGGTTTCCATTGCCATGAATGGATGATATTATGGACTGTTTGAGTGGAGCTGTGTATTTCTCGAAAATAGATCTGAAGATTGGATATCATCAGATTCGGATCAGAGAAGGAGATGAATGGAAGACTGCCTTTAAGACAAAGGAAGGACTATATGAGTGGTTAGTCATGCCTTTTGGGCTAACCAATGCACCGAGCACTTTCATGCGGCTCATGAATGAGGTTCTGAAAGAATTTCTAGGTAAGTTTGTCATTGTTTACCTAGATGATATTTTAATTTTTAGCAAGACATTGGAGGAACATATGATGCATATTCATATGGTGTTTGAGAAGTTGAGAGATGAGAAATTGTTGATTAACTTGAAGAAGTGCAGTTTTGTGAAGAAAGAGTTAGTGTATTTGAGATTTGTAGTTTCAGGAGAAGGTCTAAAAATGGACCTAGAGAAGGTACAGGGTATTCTTGAATGGCTTACTCCAAGGAGTGCTACTGAGGTAAGATCTTTTCATGGTCTAGCTAGCTTTTACAGAAAGTTTATCATAAATTTTAGTAGTATTTGTGGACCCTTGACTGAAACAATGAGAGGGGATAGAAAAGAGTTTAAGTGGACTAAAGGAGTAGAAAAGAGTTTTCAATTATTGAAACAAAAAGTTACAGAACAACCTATTTTAGCACTTCCAGATTTTAATAAGGTGTTTCAAGTAGATTGTGATGCTAGTGGTACTGCAATAGGAGCTGTTATGAGCCAAGAAGGTAAACCTGTTGCTTATTTCAGTGAGAAGTTAAATGATGCCAAGAGGAAATATTCTGTTTATGATCAGGAATTTTATGCTATATTCAGGCATTAAAGAAGTGGAGACATTATCTGCTTCCTAAGGAGTTTGTTTTGTATACTGATCATCAAGCTTTGCAATATTTGAATAGTCAAGGAAAATTGAATCAAAGGCATTTGAAATAGGTTGAGTTTTTGTAGAGTTATACATTTGTTTTGAAACATAGGAGTGGAAAGTCTAATAGGGTTGCAGATGCTCTTAGCAGAAGGCAACTATTGCTGACAGAGATACAGATTGAGGTGGTTGGGTTCAAGGAACTCAAAAATTTGTATCCAGAGGATCCTGATTTTGGTGAAGTTTGGAAAGCTTGTACAGAACCTGTTACTCTAGACAGGACGAAATGGTTGGATTTCATCATCCAGGATGATATGCTATTCAGAGGGAGACAGTTGTGCATTCCATGAAGTTCTATGAGGGAGAATCTCATCAAGAAGAAGCATAGCGGAGGATTGGCTGGACATTTTGGTCATGATAAAACCCTTGGTTTGGTTAGTGAGAATTATTATTGGCCACAGTTGCAGCAAGATGTGAAGAAGTTTGTACAGAGTTGCAGGGTATGTCAGATGGTGAAAGGAGTGAAGCAGAATACAGGGTTGTATCAGCCATTACCTGTACCAGAGAGGCCTTGGGAGGATATCAGCATGGACTTTGTTCTTGGTTTACCGAGGACTCAGCGGGGACATGATTCAATTTTTGTGGTGGTTGACAGATTTTCAAAGATGACACATTTCATTCCCTGCAAGAAGACTAATGATGCTATTCATATAGCAGAATTTTTTTTCAGAGAAGTAGTGAGACTTCATGGTTTGCCAAAGACCATAGTTTCAGATCGGGACACTAAGTTTGTTGGATATTTCTGGCGTACATTGTGGAAGAAGTTGAAGATAGATTTGAAGTTCAGTTCATCACATCATCCATAGACTGATGGACAGACAAAGGTGGTGAATAGAAGTTTGGGAAATTTGTTGAGATGTTTGGTTGGAGATAAGCCAACAGGATGGGATTTGATTTTACCACAGGCAGAATTTGCATACAATAATTCTATCAATAGGAGCACCGGTAAATCACCATTCCAGATTGTATATGGAAGTAGTCCAAGAAATGCATCTGAATTGAGAAAGATAGATAAAGGAGAAATAAGTAGTGCTGAAGCTGAGGATTTTGCAGAACACTTGAAGAACATCCATGAGGAGGTGAGGAAGCATATTACCAAGATGAATGCACGGTATAAGGCTAAGGCAGATGAGAAAAGGAGGTATAAAGAATTTCAGGTTGGTGATAAAGTCATGGTTCATTTGTGGAAGGAGCGGTTTTCAGTTGGTACATATAACAAGCTGAAAATGAAGAAGTTTGGGCCATGTAAGATACTAAAGAAGCATGATTCAGGAAATGCATATGAGGTAGAATTGCCTAGTGAGCTGAATATTTTACCAGTGTTTAACATTTCAGATTTGACAGAGTATCACGAAGGAGGTGTTGAAGATGAGGTTGCAGTAGCACAGTGGAGTATTCCAGCAACCAGTTCAGACACTAAGGAGATCGAAGATATACTGGACAGGCATGTTGGCAGAAGCACAAGGAACAGGACATATGAAGAATATCTGGTCAAGTGGAAAGGACGACCTGTTGAAGATTCATCATGGTTGACAAAGGAGGAGGTTAGCCATCTTGGTTTTCCTCTGCACACCTGAGTCGTGACAGGGTCACTTCTCAAATTACCCTAGGTGTCTGATGCAGGAGCATCCTGGGTGTAAGAGCAATCTTACATCACCCAAAAATATTTATATTTTTATATTCAATAAGGGTTATTTTGTGCAGAGCAGCTATTTATGGAAAGTTACTATTTTTGGTAATTTTCATATGTGCTCAGAATGATCTGATTTCTTTCTTGGAGGTTCATGTTGGTCATATAAGTCTGCCAGTAAAGTTTCATTGCCAGATCAGGTGTATATTGGAAGATATTGAAGATTTTCGGTATTGGCAGTAGGGTACAAAAACTTCGAACTCAGTTTTGAAGGCTTTAGAGGCCCCGGGTGAGGTCAAAAATTTGGGTGACGGGCGCTTGTGCAGGTCAGGCCTGTAGAGCGCTTCGTGACATTTTTGAAATGGGGTTATAATAGCCGATCGGGTCAACTGGTGATGACTTATGGTCTTCGGAAGTTGGGCCACCTGAAATGGCGGAAAATAATTTTCTTCAAAATTTTTGTTCCAGTTTCAAAGGTTATCTTGAGCCGAATATGATGTAATAAAATGTAAAATAAAATAATTCTAAGTTTGGTCGGCCTTATTGGCTAAAATTTTGGAACCTTCCAGGCGGTGGAAAATTGCCTATATAAGGAAGGCTGTATTATTGTCTTAGGCAGTTCGGAATAATTCTGGGTAGTAGATCTGGGTAATAGTTCGAGGCTTTGTCCTACAGAATATTGTAAGGGAATGCCCATGTGGCTTTGCATATTGTAATTCTGAAATTTTGTAATTCCACATTTGTGGAGATAATAAGAAGCCAATTTTCTATTCTTGCATATTGTTGTTGTTTCTCTATATCTGTAATGTGTTTGTGGTATTGAGGGGAGCACCCTTCATACATACATACATACATACATATACATATATATATATATATATATATATATATATATATATATATATATATATATATATATATATATATATATATATGTATCTCTCTCTCTCTCTATATATATATATATATATCTTCTGAATCTAATACCAATATAGGGTAAGTGCACAAAGATGGGGGACCAAAAAGTTGCCACTTTTTTTTTTGGCCCCCCATCGTGCATAGTGTGCATGCACTAAAGGGCATACGCCCTATAGGGCACACGCCCTATGGCTTGGGTTGCCCAAGCATTAGGCTTGGGCAATGCAAAACAAAGTGCGTGCGCGAAATAGGGCGCACGCCAAATAGGGCACACGCGATTTGTAAAATGCCAAAATTTTCACCCCCGTGGGCTATGAAAATCATAAATTTACATAGGGCGTATGCCTTATGTAAGATATAGATTGATATAGTGAGAGAGAGAGGTGGGGGGGTAATTTATACAAATATAACATTTCAGTATAAGTTTGATCATTTTAATTTATTATACTTTAAGTTATATTTCTATAAATTATAAAATATAATGCTTTCAGGATGTTTGGGATAGGTTCCAGCTTCATAGGAGTTAACATGCAGATTCTAGATTTGAAAAATTCTAGACTTAGCCAAATTTTAGGATTCAGCAAGCCTTCAGCAGCGTTACCTCCCAAAATCCATCATGGATTTCTAAGGTCAAACTGAAGCTGGCAAAAGGATTCCCAAAGGGTTTTAACTCGTTTTATCACAAATCACTCAGTTTTGACCCCATCTCTACGATAGACTTAGCTTATCTCTCACCCAAATCTCTCTCTCTCTCTCTCTCTCTGCTCACATCATCCTATCTCTCCCCATTATCTACTCTCTCTTTCATTACCCTCTCTCTCTCTCTCTCTCTGCTCACATCATCCTATCTCTCCCCCTTATCCATTCTCCCTCTTTCATTACCCTCTCTCTCTCTATCAACATATCTCTCTCTCTCTCTCACTCTAGAGAGAGAGAGATAAGAGAGAGAGAGAGAGAGAGAGAGAGAGGGTGATGTGTGTGTGTGTGTGTGTGTGTGTGTGTGAGAGAGAGAGAGAGAGAGAGAGAGAGATTTGGGTGAGAGCTAAGCTAAGTCTGTCATAGAGATGGGGTCGAAACCAAGTGATTTGTGATAAAATGAGTTAAAACCCTTTGGGAATCCTTTTGCCAGCTTCAGTTTGACCTTAGAAATCCATGATGGATTGTGGGAGGTAATCCTGCTGAATCCTGAAATCTGGCTAAGTCTGGAATTTTTCAAATCTAGAATCTGCATGTTAACTCCTATGAAGCTGGAACCTATCCCAAACATCCTGAAAGCATTATATTTTATAATTTATAGAAATATAACTTAAAGTATAAGAAATTAAAATTATCAAACTTATACTTAAATGTTATATTTGTATAAATTACCCCCCCCCTCTCTCTCTCTCACACTATATAAATATATATCTTACATAGGGCGCACGCCCTATGTAAATTTATGATCTTTTTTTGTGTGCTCCACGTCAGGTTTACTCATTGCTCAAGAACATAAAACTTAGATGATGTGATATTGTAGATCTCTCTGTTAGCTATCTAAGCATATAATTTATTTTGAATTCTGATTATGTTAAGTTTTTCAACTCTAATTTCTTTTGTGTGTATGTCTATTTTTTTTAAAAAACCAACATGCAGTATTTTGGGCATAGATTTTGACTCATTCATTGAATTTTGCAATAAGTTACATTTTTAGAAACTAGACTCCATTCTACACACTTTTAAAAAAAAAGAAAATTTAATTTTTGATTAGTTTTAAATGATTTCTAGGGGGAACACATAGAAATTTCATGTTTTCAAGATGTGTGCACTTCGTAAATTCATAAAAAATTATACGTTCATAAAAAAATTACCAAAAAAATCTTGGATAAACTACGTGGTGTTAGCTAACTTCTCACTGGAGCGATTAAAAAAATTCAAAAAAAAAGTTAACATTTTAGGGGGAGCACACCAGATGCTATGTTATGTTTTTGGACCAAAAATAGGACCACTTTTTGTGCTCCCCCTTTTTGAGGGCCTTAATCTGCACCATTTTCAAAATAATTTAGTAGTTTAGGAACTAGATTCAGAGTATTACAGCTCTTGTTTTTGTCGCATCTTAAAATTTTGAGTCTAACTATCTTCAATTTCTTGTTGAAGTTCAGAGTTTGCTGATTTTAGGAAAAAAGTGGCAACTTATACCCCCTTTTTGGTCCCCCATCTTTGTGCACTTACCCTATATGTTGAGGAGGATTAAGACACTCTTTTTGACACAATCCAAATCTTATATTAATATTTTTCCATGGGTCATTGCTAGTTACTTCACAACTAGGCCTATATCCTAGTAGTGCCCCAAATAGGCCTTTTCTGGGAATAACGTCTTCTATAGACCTCTTGGGTTTTAAAAAAGGTAATTTAAAGATAATATTTTTTGTATTTAACAACATATATAAACTGGTAATCAAGAATTAGGCCTAAAGGGAGCAACAACTTGGGTTATTTGTGCATAACTTTCATAGGAAAAATAAGTATCACAATATAAAAAATATTTTGGATACCCATTATGGATTTATGAAATGTATGGAGAAATATTTATAGGTTACTCTGGAAAGTATTCTTAAAAAATGGACTTCTACGCTAGGAATTAGGCCTAATTATACTAATATGCATGCAAATGAAAAGAACGGTTACCTATAACTTCCACAAATCACATAATTTGGCTAATAAATCTAGTGCAACTATATAGAACCTTGTTACATGTATTTTCTCCAATTTTTAGCAAGGTCCAACATCTAAAATGAGAGTTATGCCATTTTTCACAAAACTAGTAACCCTAGGGCAAATTTAGACATGAGTTTTTTGTAAATTTGCAATATATCGCTTCAAACTCAATGAAAATACACCAAATCAATCAGAAATGAAAGGTGATTCAATACTCCTAATACCTCCAATCAATTTCATATCATCATATGCAAAGTAAAATCATCTCGACAACATTTTTTCAAATTTGTAACATTATACAAAAATGACTCAACCACCCGCCTAGAAACCTAACATTGACTCAAAAAACCTTAAATATATTAGAAATGGTCTTAGATACCTTATTAAAACCACAAAACATGACTCAGCACAAAAAATTTTAACCTAGGACCTTAATTACATCAAGTAGACTATGTGCCCCTACACCAAAATTAATACATTGAGATACAAGAAAAACACGTGCCAAAAGGATTTTTCCAAATCCTTTAGGTTTGCAAGTTATTAATGGCCAAACTTAGAAATTTTAAAACTCTCTTGACAATAATCTAATCATGAAACATAACTCTTTGAAAATGACTATCTAGCATATATGACTATGCATGCATAAAATGACAATAAATTCAATTCGGATTGGCCTCAACAAACCTAGAAAATAAAATCATTGGGGTATAAAAATTAATATGGAGGATATTTATTATATTTTTAATATAGTCAAATGATAATTTTATCAATATGATCAACTAGGTGTGAAATGTAGGCCTCCAAATTGGGCCTCTTTAATTATTTTGAAACTGTGCATAATGTAGATATTAGTTCGACCCTAAAATCAAGTACTTCAAAAATAAGTTTGATCTGATTGTGGAGGGATGAAAAAGAGTAAATGTGCTTAAATATAATAGGTTAAAAAGTTCTTAAATCATTTTCTTATGGAATTCCTTGGGATTCAAATTGTTGGCTGTCAAATTGGCTCATTTTTACATCGATGTTAATATGTGCCTTAGTCAAATTTTCAACATGGCGATTCAAATTTATTCAAAATTTGAGAGCACCAAGAGATAGGATATTCATTGCAAAAATCCCCTTGAGCCAAGGCAATTGTCTTAGATCCTAAAAGTACTTGCACTGATATTTAGTACCATACTTGTGTTCTCTTCACACATTTCCTTTGTCTTCGATACCACGACTATCTTCTTGTTGGATTCATTTGATTCTGCAGCTTTCCTTTTATTTCCAAACTTTTATGGAGAAGCTACATATCTGAATGTGTTACCATAATGTTTGGATTGACTATAGTTGTAACATGTGATGCTCCTTTGTCCTAAATTTACCAAGTGAATTGTAGATCTGCAATGATTAGATTTGTGATCATAACCATGACATAAACAACAATGACCATGAAATAGATTATTATTTCCATTCTTTCTAGCTGAATCAGACAATTGATTTATATAATGACTTTCTTTTTTACCAAACTTGTGACAACTAAAGCATTGAATACTTTGTTCCTTCTTGTTTCTACACTCTACAAACTTATGTCCAAATTTTTTTCATTGATAACAATGACCATTAAATGATAATTACCTTTGAACATTTGGATGCCTTATTGGAGGTCTTTTTGTACATGTTCAAGAATTCTAGACTTTTCTTATTACTTTATATTTTTCTTCAGCTTCAACTACATTTCCATTCACCTTAGTGTTCTAATTTGAGCTTCAATTGAAGAGAAACCTAGTCCTTCCTTATCCTTGTGACTTCTCTACAAGGACAAATGGTGATCCAAAATTATGCTACTCTCGCATACTCTTTCTTTTGATTTCATCTTCCTTGACTCCTAATCAAACTTCTCATTTTCTTCTATTTTTTATTTGATGGCATCTTTGAGATACTACTCAGTATTCATACATTTTTCTACTCATAGCTTTATATTCACAATATTTTATTTTGATTCCTTTATTTCCTAGCTAGCTTATTGGTGTCTTTCTTTGAATTTTTTATTTTCTCCCTTAGCTTGGAGATAAAAGAATTTACCTCCTTGATGTTTTCTTTCAATCCATAAATTTCAGATTTTGTGCATTCCATATCATCTAACATTGTCTTTAGTCTTTCATCAATGTAATAATCTCCTACCATCTATTCAAACTACCAAGATATCCCTTAAGTGATTAAGCTCTATCTACAAGAGACCAAGCTCTAATACCAATTTTTGAATAGTCTGAATAATTGAGAGTGAGATGAATTAGTTATTATAAAAAAAATTAATCTTAATTCATTCAAGGAAATATTAAATCAATCAGATAAACAAAATAGATATAAACATGAAATCATATAAGAACACCATACACAATGAACACCAAGTTTACGTGGAAAAACAAAGATAGGAAAAACCACAAAGAATATAATTCTCAATTATGAAATACCTATTAAGATGAAACTAGTTAAGGTGATTTGTACAAAGGGTGGCTCATTTCCAAGGTGCTCACTGCAAGTAGGTTCACTACTCATCTATCACCACCAATAAAAAAATAATTGATTACAAAATTGTGTTATAGTGAAAACATGAATTGATGGAGTTACATATATATATGCATAAAGTCAATTCTAGTTAAGTATACAATAGTTATCTACAACAAATCCAGTTAGAAATCTTCTACTAGCCTCAAATAAATTCTTTTCACAAGGTCTGCAATATAGTTTACTATATCATATGATAGTTTCACATCTTTTTTGATAATATTTTTTAACTATCTTATCTATTCCTTTTCACATTAGTCTATCATCCTTCACAAATCTTTCTCATTTTGTACACCACCACATCTCTAGATCCAAAAGGATGTTCTCTCTATATATAGAAATATATAATAGGTTGGCCTATCACATATATGTCAGCTTGAATACTAAAAAGAAATCTTGAAATATTCATTAAGGATTAGCATGTTAGCACCTGAACCAAAAGATAGGTTGCACATAAATATCTTTTTTCCATGTTATGATGGGATATATAAGTAGGTCCTACATAAGATAATTCCATTACATATCATAAGTACCATAAGATATAATCAAGATCCTATGGGAATGCTACAACCAAGACAAAGTCTTCATATCTATCAAATTAAATACCAATCGAAGGAACATAATTAATAGAATCTATTCATAATTTAAATGAAAGTGACATTTCAAATATTTACAATATACTACATGAATGCCTAGATAGAAAAGATACCTAGAATAAGCATTGAACATAACAACCAACATCAAAGGATTAATCTTTATTATTGTTCACTCACTTTCTTCCATGGATGTCTGAAAAAGAAGTACTACCATATCTGAATCAAGGATGAAATCTGTTAGAGATTTTTATTGCAGATCGCTATATGGCAAGTAATGCCTATGACTCTCTATGACCCAACTCTCAATCTGTCAAGAAAACATCTAACTTAATGAAGATACAAATCCTCCTTCACTTTGAGATCCACAAACTTAGGTGGGTGTGCATTCTTGATTTAGCATTTCTTAGTAAATCATACAATGGATATGTGTCTTATTAACATAGATTTTAAACATTAATCATACAAAACTTGTAAACAAAATATTTGAGTTAATTTTAAGGATTTTCCTACAACTTTGGAACATGACCAATCCTAAACTCCTAGGGCATGGAGTCTAAATGAATATACATCCACTAAAACATATCACTAAAAACATTTTAAACCCATAAAAGACATCCATTCCTTACAAAAAGCTTTCAATAGTTCATTACAAGATCAATAGATTTATAAACCCCCACTAAAACCCTCTGAAATAATCTTTAGGACTTATACTTTCCTTGAAAGATACCTGCAAGTATTTCACAATCTACCTTATAGATTCACGAACCAAAAATGTCTTACAATCCTAATTCATAATAAATAAAAGGAAACATACAAAGACAATCAAGTAATGAAAAGAGGCTTAAAACTACATTTTAATGTTACAAGTAGTGGTTGTCGTTGCACCAAAAGATTAACCTATTAATGTTCGATACAACCACTATACTTATAGAATAAAAAGGAGGTGGTTAAGCCATGTCATGAATCTCGAGGGGAGCACTAACCATTTTTCCAAAAATCTCCCCCTCAGCATTACCCAACAGGATTCAAACCTATGACCAAGTTCTGATACCACTTGTTACAACTAGTGGTTTTTGTTGCTCCAAAAGATCGACATGTTAATGCTCGATACAACCACTATACTTATAGAAGACACAAGAGGTGATTAAGCCATGTCGCAAATCCTGAGGGGAGCACTGACCATTTTCCAACATTTCATTGATATGTCAAGCTTCAGTACATTTAGGAAGAACTAAGTACTCTTCAAAAATAGAGAAAGGTCTCAAACCATAGTTGTATATCTTTTCTATATCATCCTCCTTCTTTAGTTACAACTTGCAATATATATATATATATATATATATATATATATATATATATATATATATATATATATATATATATATATATATATCACTAGAAATCTTGGAATTCTATTATGAATCAGGATGCAACAAGCTATGGATTTCTAGGATAAGACAAAAATGGTTACAAGAGGAAACACACTTTCACAAAAAAGCATGCCAGAACCACTACGTCTAAACAAGCATGCAATAACCTCATATGTCAGCATCATGACACCTTTGTCTGGGGGGTAAAAGTACAAACCTGTGTCACACTTTTATAAAGGAAAAGGATGACAACATGAAATTTTTTTAACTTTAACGACATACAAGTGGCACTTGTGTTTAGAATTTGAAGATAATGTAAACTAATGAAATGTGTAAAAAATTGATGAATTTTATGCTTATAATTTTTTTAAAAAAAATTGAACAAAAATTAACATACTTTTTCAATTTTTCAAGTCCATTTTTTTATTGTTGAAAAATGCTGAAAATCTAGGGCCTAGTTTCCACCAAAAAACTATATGCAAATGACCTTTTTTTCCTTTGATTTCATAATATATTTTAGATGACATGTATAGCTAGTGCATAAAAAAAAGAAAGATTGGATTTCAGAATATATTTTGTTTGTTATAACTTTCCAAAGTCGGTGTTACCCAAAATCAACAGTTTTTTATTTCCACCAAATTTTCCCTATGAATCTACACATTAAAAAAAATTATATATTCTTGAAAAGGACTCTTTCCTCTAGTGTTAAATATAAGTTTTAAATTTTTCTGACATGATTTGTTATTTTTATTTTTTTTCGAATGAGTGTGTTCTTAAATGTTAAAATACCTACTTGAAGTATTTTCAACTTATAATATATTATATGAAATCAAAACATAATAAAAATTACATGACCATAATCTTGACTCTGAGCTCTACAAAAGGGTATTTTTAGATTTTACAGAAAGGTAAATTTTAACTAAGAATTCAGATCCAGAAGTGAGAACTTTTGAGACTCACCTTTTTTTGCTTATTTGGCAGCCACATGGGATGCCACTTAGATAGGTTTGGTTGGAATTAGTTTGATCGGAACTGTGGGCGACCAAACACAGTCCCGTGAATGAGCCACCCAACCCATTTTTGGGGTTTATATAGTTTTTCATGGAATGGTTTCGGCTGGAACCATTCCAACTGAAATGGTTTCAGCCGGAACTCCCCTGCCACATCGATGCTAGATGGTGCCTCATGTGCGCCATGTATGTCTAACTGAAACTAGTCCAGCCAGAACCAAACCATTACAAATGTCCTCTAGTGTGACACAACTTTGTATTTTTACCCTGGGAATATTCAAGATAGCTTCAATGACTATACTGGATGGTCTTAGTCACATTCAGTAACTATCATCCATGTGCTCAATGATCAGGTTCCATGTGTCCTTCACTCTTCTATCTCTGATGGTGGGTCATCAACAACTGGCTTTCTTTTCCTTTTCTTTAGATTAGTATCTCACTTTGCCACCTCCTCATATGACAACCAAGGAAAACTTTAATTATATTGTCATATTTCATAACTGCAACTTCAACAGATAAAAATAGAACATTTCACATCATAAAACAAATCTATAAATAGAGTAGTTGATCAAAACCATCTCAACATATCGTGCGGTTTACAAAAAAAGTCAAAAGACTGATGACCTCCACTCCTCATGGCTGCAAAATCAACCAATCAGAAAGAGGCATCTCAACTCCACATGGAACTTAGGTGCTACCCCCTTTTACTTTATCAAAATGGACACACGTCAGTCAGGCGTGATGCCTTGATCAGTATCCTTCTTGTAGGTTTTGATCATAGGATTATGCCTACCATTCGATCAAAACTGATCTCTCCATACTTTATCACCTTTCATGATGTTCTATGTGATGCCATCCTAGACATGCATCATCAAGGCACAATGCCTTGATCAATATTCAGTGAGAAACTCTCATTCATGAGATTACACCTACCATCCAATCCAACTTGATTTGACTATCCTTTATCTTCCTCCACAACTGGTCCCATGTTCTTTGGGTGAACACTTTCCATTTAGGCATGATCTCATGAAGGCTAAAAAGTATACAACTTCAGTTAGTGTCATCACAGCCTCAATGCTATCAAACTTAATTTTCTCAACATGTGTTTTTTCCTTTAGTCCTGGCCAGGTCCCACTATTAGCTACATGTCTTTCCAGTGTGATTCCTTGAAGGGTAAACTCTTTGCATCTTCTGATCATGAGATCACACCTACCGTTAGATTGAAACTGATCTAATTTTCTTTTAATGCATCATAGGAACTTTAGACTTAAGAAAAATAATACACATGTCCTTTTAGGAATCATAACTTAATAAGACTTGGCCCATTTCAATGATAACTTAAGACACATATGTTAAAAAATGACTTAAGTGATTGCCAAAAAGTAATGAAGAAATATAAAATCCAAGGGATACTGGTGTAGGAGCACTAAGGTCAACTCCAGAGCAAGAGAAGTACACCAGGGTCATTGTTGATCCTTGGGTGATGGGACAAGACCATTTAAGGTCATTTGGCATTATAATAGACCATGATTGTTTATTTCATATTATTTTTATCATGTTTTTTAATGATGTTGATCATTTGGTAGTATGATCACAAAAGATGTTGTGTGAGCCATTGAATGGCATGAGGGTTAACTATGTAGCCTTGGGGTCACTTAATATATCCAAGAACTAATGTAAGGGTCATGGACCTATATGGTTATCTAGGTTTATAATATGGACATTAATGCCATTAATATAATGTAATTGCACTCAAAGTGTAAAGATGCCAAAAAGATATAAGGTTGCATTTTAATGCAACTATGGCCTATAGGGCTCATTGGGGTTAGAAGGTTAGTATGATGAATAAAGGTTATCTATAAAAAAATTAAAACCTTATGAAGGGGGTATTAGTCATTATGTTGTCAAGTTGACAACATTAGTTTTCAACTTAACAAGAGATTTTAATTATACTTTGTTATGTCACTCGGTTTGAGATTGTTATTAGACAGTTTTGGGTAGTTAGGAATGGTGGCAGTCGGGTCTTAGTGTGTAGGATTCTATATTATTGAAGATCCACTTGAGTGGAAGACAAGATGATGGAGGGTGATGTGTAAGAAAAAAATAAACTGGATTTTAATCAATAAAACAAAATAGTTCTCTGCATATTATTTCACTGTCCCGTAGGTACAATTAGAATAATAGTGAATTCCTTTATTTGCATAGAATGTGATGTTGATTGAGGGGAGATTTAATATATTTTTTTTCTTTTTTCCTTTCATTTCAAATCCTTATTTCAGTGTTTTTATTTCATTTAAGGCAGAGCAAATTGACTGGTATTTGAACATTGACTAGTTTTGGGGTACAGTCAGCATTGTTGGATTGAAGTCTTTTAAGATGATGTAGCTCTCCCACCCATGTGGGCACTATGATTTGTTGGAGAGTGTAACAATGTAATATATTCCCTTAGTCTTGTTTTTTTATGTAGGGAAATGGAGTAATGGGTTGGAAAGACCACAAAGGAGGGGATATTGTTGTGTGAGGAGTGCCCTATTTTGGCTCCAATTTTAATGGGGGTTGAATTCCCTTAAGAAAGGAGGTATTTGGTGATGGATTATTGTTTTGGGGATCTATATGGATGTTTTGGATCAACTAGATTTCTTTGGAGGAGGTTGCGAGGGTTATTTTGAATAGGCCCTAGTTGTGTGACCCTAGGAACAAGGGTTTGGTGGCTAGAAGAATGGGTAGATGGTGATGCCTTAAAAATTTGAAAATATTTTGTTTTGAAACCTTAGAGGAGACTTTTTCATGCTTTGGGGTCTAGGGAGTAAGTACATTTATAAGTTTCTTTGTTATTTGGATGGAATTACACCTAGTTGGTGGTTGCTAGGTAATTGGATCTAACATATGGTCCAAAGGAGTCTACCTTTAGATTGGGGTAGGATTTAGGGAGTCCAAAAGGGTATCTAAATTAGTGAATAGTTTATTGAGTTGTTTGGGAAGATTGGGAGAAAAAGGCAGATTGGTGACTGGTGAAGGCTACAAACCTAAAGGGCTAATGGTGTGAGTTGTGTGGGAGATCAATTAACTAGACTTGGTGGGTTGATTAAAAATGATATATGGCATGTTAAGATGTTATATGGTGTTAGAATCAAAGTGGAAATCCTATTTGAAGTTTTGACATAATGGAGGCTCTAGGTGCTTTGGGAAGTCTAGATCATTGGGGTCCTTGTGTATGGTGCGAAGAGAAGTTGGGATAAGAGGTTAGAGAAAGTGAGTTTGTTCAAAATGTATGAGGTGTTGGTTGTCTAAACTTAGAGCACTCTATTTGACCCTTGAGTTGAGACTAACTCCTTGAGTGAGTTCCAAGACACTTGTAGAATCCTTAAGTTGAGTTGGGTTCCTTTAGGGAGATAGTATAGGGATCTGCATTAGATACTTAAGTTTTAAACCAAGATGAACACTTAAGGCCTAGATTAAATAAAACCTAGGGCTTCATATGAACAATATTTTTCACACAACGTAAACAGTCAACACTTAAGAGAGGAAAATATTTGCAGTCCTAATAGTGAGTCTGATTGAGGATGCTTGAATGAAATTTCAAGACAAGAAAGTAGAAATTTGGAATGTAGACCACACATGATAGAAAGAAAATACACACCTAGGATATATACAAATATACAAGACTATTGTGCATGGAAAATAATTTTAGTTAAAGAAAGGTTTTAGAAATTGTCCATGCACTGGCAATTCATGTACCTCACTATTCATATTTCTCAAAAAGTATGAATCGTTATCATGTACCTCATGAACAATGTAAGGACCTAATCATAAGGATTCAATCTCTTTTTCTTTCCCTTATCTTCAACCCTCACATTCCATTGGAGTACCATATCATCAGGCTAAAACTTTCTGTCACTAGCTCTTTTATTGAATAAATACCTCATCTTTTGTTGGCCTTCAATTTTATTTTTTTCCATCTCTTCTAATTTCCTCCAATTCTACAATTTGTACCATTCTATCATGCATAGCATCAGTTGCCTATAAATATTCATCATTGATAAACTTATACAGAGGAAGAAAGTTATTCAATGGTAATCTTTCTTGAAGGCTATACACTATTTCAAAAGGGGATCTTCCATTAGATCTCTTCAAAGTAACTCTAACGACCCACAAAGATAACTTTAACTTTGAATGCCAAGCTCTTTTTTTGTTCTCTAAATTTTTCTTCAAAATATGCAGAATACAAGTATTTCTAGATTCTACTTGTCTATTGTGTTTTGGGTGATAAGGAGAACAATAAGACATGACAATCCCATTTTCATCACAAAACTGCTTAAATTCTTCAGATCTGAAGCACATGGCACCATCCATTATTAACTTGATAGGGACACCAAACCTGGTGAGTATGTTGTTCATCAAAAAACTAATTACCACCCAACTAGTTGCCTTCTTAGTAGGAATTGTCTCAATCCATTTTTTTAAGTAATCTGTGAAAACCAAAATCCAACTGTGTCCACCACTAGATTTTTATGTGAATTCTCCAATAAAATCCATCCTCCACATAGCAAAAGGTGCTTCAGCTACCACTAGATTCAACAATAGAGCACTTGAATATTTGAACTTAGAAGAAAACTTCTGACAAGACTCATATTTCTGCACAAATTTGAATGTGTTCTTAAGATCTTGTGAGTGATTGTTCTAGCTGAATAATGTCCTCCACAAACACCATCATGCATTTCTTTTAGGACCTTGTCAACTTGCCATTCATCTAAGCATAACAATAACGCACCATTTTTATCTTTCCAATACAAATCACCCTATACAAGTGTGTATTTTTGGGCTTATAGCCTGAGAGTTCTCTTTTGATTATCATTTAGACTCTCAGGGAAATTTGGCATTCTTAATAAAATAAATAATATTAGAGTACCAAGGCTACATCGCAATACTAGTAACTAACTAATCGTGTACTACACCATTATTAACTTACATACCATATCCATATTATCCTATGTCACAAGCTTTGTTAAGCCTAGTCCTCATACCAATTTTGTAATATAGATTTCTAAATTGAACTCTTGAACCCTTTTAATCCATTTATATCTTTCTCTAGTAACCTCTAACTAGGTAAGAATGTCCTTGACTATTGCGTGGGGCACATATTCAATCACCCTAACATATACTAGGTAAGATCTGAATGCTTTGACTTCTTTAACCAATACATATGCTTGTTTCTCCATCATTTCATAGTTCAACTTTTCTCCTTGTAGGAATTTATTTAAAAATACAATATGGTATTCATATCCCTCTTCATCCTTTTACAATAAGATAGCTGCAATTGTGCGAAATGATGCAAAGGAAAAAAATGATAATGGCTTGTCATAATTAGGAGACTTCAGGATAGGTGCTTCCTAAATTGATTTTTTAATCTTTTCAAATGCACCTTGTGCTTCTCCATCCCATTCAAACTTTGCACTTTTCTTAAATAGTTTTACTATCGACTTGACAACTTTTGCAAAGTTTGCAATGAACCTTCTCACAAAATTAATTTTTCCTAAGAAATATTGCACTCCTTTGATATTTTTTAGAGCAATGAACTTTGGGATAGCTTCTACTCTTTTTGGATCAATTATATCCTTCTTTTGACACAATATGCCCCAATAACATCCCTTTTGTTACTGCAAATTGGCATTTTTTAGGATTCAGTGACACACCATACTCCAAGGATTTATTGAAAATCCTTTCCAAGTGACCACAGTGGTCCTCTGCCTACTTGGAATATTTATTCAAATTATTTTGATAAATAACCATGAATATATCAACAAATTATTTAAATTCAACATCCATGGCTCTCTAAAATGTTTCTTCTACATTCATGAGACCAAATGGCATCCTAAAATAAACATAAGTACCCCATGGAGTAGTAAAGGCAATCTTAAACTTCTCTAATTCTTTTGCTAACACTTGGTTGTAACCTAAGAACCCATCCATTATTAAAAATAGATCACAACTGGTAACTTTATGCAACATAGCCTCCATATTAGGAAAGTAGTAGTTATCCTTTAGAGATTCAATATTCAATTTTTAAAAATCAACACAAAGCCTTATTTCACCATTTTTCTTCTTGACTGGGACCAAGTTGGAAACCTAGGTTCAATGTCTAATGGGTTGAATTTTTTAGCATGTGTAAAAAATTTCACAGCTCCTGGTCTCTTCCCTTGGTCTCTGGCTAAAGCCCTTGTCAAAAATTCAAAAACTGGCCGTTGGGTGGAAAAAATTCAAAAAAATGCCCATGCCCTGCTCTATTTCCATGTTACCTTTTTGGGCCACATAAAATCCTAATACGCATGTGTTAATTAAAAGACCACTTTACATATGTTCGTAGTTAGGTTTTTCCATGTCCGGCAGGATCCCCTTTCAATATTTTCCTAAATCCTATAGTTCCCCCGCCAAAATATTTCCTAAGTCTTAAGCCTTTGTTTTGTGTGGATGTCGCTTGTTAAGCAAGACTGCAGGTTGTCAAAAGGTTCTGACATGCGATTACGCGACTTCATGACACCTATCCCGGTGGGCCCTATTGTCTTTCCCTACTAGTAGTTAAAGAGTCTTCAAGATCTACGGTTGTCACCATTTCATTGATAGGAGATGTGTGGGCTTTAACATCATACCTTAACGATAGTCGTTGATGCATTCTATGAAATATTTTTGGGTGAGCCTCCCTGCCTGCAGATGTTGACATGTCATGATCTTAATGGTCATTTGGGTTGTGATGTCACATGCTGTCAGTGTGATTGTGCATGGTCAGGGGTCTGGGCCCATTGTCAGAAAAGTGTTGTTGGCAGTTTCTTATTGGTCCGTGAATTGCTGAGTGGTATCCTATCAGTGGGGCCTACAGTGAAGGCTTTTCAATCTACGGTCGGTGCATGATCTCAAGGAATATTCCTACCCCATGAGATCATGTGCCATCCATTGATTTCAAATCTTACTTGGACGTGTCACTGGGACCTGACATCTGCAGAAGATCTACAGTTGGCTTAAGTTCTCATGGAAGTTGTCAGAGCCACGAGATCTTACGCCAGCCATCAATTTTTCTTTCCTCAGATGGCTGAGGAGGGTGGGTCCTCTGATAGGTGGCACTGACTTGCGTTGCTGTAATTGGCTAAGCAGGAAGGTGATTAGGATTTTTTAGAGGGCCCGAATCTTAGTGGGGGCTGACAGATGTAGGATCCACAGGTGTTGTGTGATCACATGAAATCTTTCTAGGCCATGCGATCATGGGACAATCGTTCAATTAAAGGTTTATACTTTGTGGCTCTTGTCTGCTACGCGGAGCTGATGTGCAAGATTTTTATTGGTTGTGGTGTGCTGATTGGACCAAAGACTTTTCAAATGGGTTCATAACTATTGTGAGATTAAATGCAAGCCGCTCGATCTGCCGGGAAATGAACAGAATCCAAGGTCGCATTTTAATCTTTGTCGAGGTAGCGGTTGAAATTCAAATTTGAATTTTATGAGGGTTTCTAGTGATAGAAAGGACTAGTTTTAATTGCTTTTGAGGCCGGATTTGATTTGTTTGGTGGCGCTGGTGGTTGCAGTGCGGTCGTAGTTGCCATGATCAAATTATAGGGGGGTTTGGACCATGTGGGGATGGATATTTTTGGTGGCCCAAGGCATTTTGCAAGTCTAGTTAGATTGTTTTGCATGATAAATTGGTGATCTTCCTATCCTTCTCAGATATTTTCTCATTCATGAAGATCATCCTTTGATTTGATAGACCTGTACTTGGTTTTCCCTCCAAGAATTTTGATTTTCTATTGTAATTAGGGTTGGTGTAGTTGTTGGAACCCTAACCCTAGTCATCCGAAGCTTGATGCATCCTTTCAAGATTCCAAGATGACTAGGGATTATAAATGGAGTTGTGTTAGTTGTTTTAGGGGTTCCAGTTTCTGCCTTTTCAGGAGAATTGGTTCCAAGAAAGGTTTTGTCCTGTAGATTTTCTCCTTCTCTCTGCATATAGGGTGTCCTTTCTTCCTTTATTGGTTCAAAGAATATAATACATATTGTAATTGATTTGTCTTATGTATGAGGACTCAATTTATTCTTACTATTACCAAGCTATCTCCATTTGAATTTTAAAATCATTGATCAATACATTAAGTATGTTTGATTTTTCTATTTTCATTTCCTATGTGTTTGCAAGTGGAATTGTCTTTGTAGAGATAACTAGTTTAGGATTAGTTTTCATGTATGTATGAGTTGAGGTGTCAAAGATATGTCATGCTTGTCTTCCAGTGGATGCTGGTAAATGTACTATCTGTTTATAGGTCTCTTCTAAGGGGAGGGTTAAAAGCCTTTGGATGGGTAATAACATACTTGGATACACATGTGGGTTGTTGAAGTGAGGTTTGGTCATGGTGTGTGATTGATGTTAGGCATCAACACATTGAATTTATTGCTTTCTTGTTTCATAGCTGTACATTGCAATAGGGTATTTGTCTATGTAGCCCTTTGGACAAGGCACTGGTCTATGAGAGACTTAGTGTATCTTAGGGAACCTTTCAAACCCATCATTAAATCATTTAAACTTAGTTCCACCCTCTCCCTTTCATATTGTTAGGATAGGTCTTTGGTTTTCATACTTACTCTATGCAAGTACGGCTATTGCATGAGATCTTGGTTTCATTCAGGTATAGGATACCTACAAGGGTTTGAGAACCATTCCATAGTTAGTTACCTCAAGGCTTGTAGTGTGATTCAAGTTGTATGTGTGTGCAGATGAGGTATACCCACCTGAGTGATGTGGAGCTCAAAGTGTAGAAGGATCTCTCTTTGATCCTTCTCAGTTGCCCTTTTTCCTTGTCAGATTTGGAGTGTTGAGTGAATGTGACACTAGCCCTGTGAATCCTAATGCCAATCTGACCTTTGGGGAAAAAGAACACCAACAAGATGGTGACTCTACTAGCGAACACTTACAAATCTTGTTAAAGAAATCATAATCTCTCATGGCCATAATTATAGCGTGAGATAAATAAACAAAGCATTTGCTAAAATCTTCTCACTGCGTGTTGAGTGGTGGCTCTAATTTCTATGTTTGATCAGTGCATCTTCTGATAAATAGTGCATGTTTACATGGTGGAGTTTTGTGTTGATTGGAAGAAGAAACAAGAATAAGTGTATTACTTTCCTCTCCAAGGAGGTGGCGACTCTACAAAGGAAAGAATCTGATGGAGCTTCAGGGTGAGCTCTAGATCTGCCCTGCCTTCCAGTCAACAAAGTCTTCTGCTACAAAACTCTCAAGTACTTTTCAAGGTCTAGATGTTTCCTTATTAAGTGATCAAGCACTAAGAAAAAGATAAGGTGTGAGTAGAGGTTTGCATGCTTCAAGTTTTTAGTTACATCTCTGAAAAATTGTATGGAAGTATTGCATTATGTTTGATGGGTAAGCTTGAGGAGGAACTTGCTTTCCTTGAGCAGGGCATCCTTAGGGATTGCATGTCATTGATGAGATTGAAAATAGGATGCAGAAAGGATCTATCCATATCTCTTTTCTATGACAGATTTTGGGATATATATAATGAGCTTCCTGATGATGTTGAGTTTTCATAATCTGAGTTCATTGGTTTATTCTTGGATCTTTTTTTTCATCAGTCAACTAGTTGGTCAAATGCATAGTGGAAAGAGTATTATATATGTATCAAAGATTGGATACTTAGTGATGAAAGCCTTGGGCTTGATGATGCACTTGGGGTTATGTCCTTAAGTGTTGATAATTGGAGTGATGAAGACAGTGAGGTTGTGGTGTCTTCATATGAGTTAGAAGCAACATGGAAAGAAGAAAGTGATGATGGAAGTGAAAATTCTTTGGATAGTGAAGATGTTGAGGGTGATTCGTCCTCAAGGTATGAAGACAAAGAAACAATAATTCATTATGATATTAGTGAGTCAGAACATGAAGAGTTGAACAAAGTGTTATCTGATGGGTCTCTTTTGGATAACAAGAACATAGTCAGGGATACTACATGCTTGGTAGGTGATGATGACTGTGAATCTTCATGTTGTTCTGACTTTTCTTCATATGTTGTAAGTCTCCATGAGGTTGAAATGGGTAGTGAACTTAAAGTGTTCCCCAATGCTTTATATAATGAAGAGTTTGATGATTATCAACCCAATTTTTGTCATGATGTTCAACAAAGTGTATTGCATGAAGTTGTCAATCCTTTGTTTGAGGGACATCTGGAGATTTCAGATTCATTTGAATCAGGATGTTCTTCTTTTCCATTTGTGATAAAGTTTTAACTGATGATGTTGCATCCTGTTGATCAGAAGGTTGTGAAATAGTTACAGAATTTGGTAATAATCACATTTGTGAACATGAGTTTGACTATTCATCTGAGTTCTAGCCAATTGCACCCGTGGAAATGCAAGGTCAGGGTATAAATGAAGCCTTTCAGCAGGCAGAGTATGAGTTTTTTGTGTTTCCAATTGATAGGATACATGAGTCAGTAGTAAAGAATAGGTTTTTATCTGATGGTAGTGTTCATAGGTATGATGAGTCTTTTCTTCATAGTGAGCAAAAAGAAGGGAGTGCCAAAGAAATTTACATGCACTATGAAGATAGTTACTTTGTTCTGCCTGACAGGCTGGTGGGAAATGTTGACACGCCTAGTGAAACAACTGAAAATAAAATATCTGGTGTGCGTCATGAAGGAAGAAATGAAAACCAAATTTTTGATAGAGGCAAAGACTAACTCAAGTTGGATGCTGCAGGTTTTTTGTAAAAATGTACACTCTATATAGTTTTTTCCTTTCCTATTGTGGGTTTCCCTTCCTATTTTCCCTGGTGTGTTCCCTATGTTTTTTGAGGTCTTTGTGCCCTTTTCCAGTAGGTGGTCTACTTTTCCTAGAGTTTTGAATACTTGCCTTGCCTGCAAGAGGCATGCATCCCCAACTACAACCATTGTTAGCATGTGTAAAAAAATTCATGGCTCCTGGTCTCTTCCCCTGGTCTCTATAATGTTTTTCTTGTTCTCTAGCTAAAACCCTTGTCAAAAATTCAAAAACTAGTCTTTGGGTCGAAAAAATTCAAAAAAATGCCTGTGCCATGTTCTATTTCCATGTTACCTTTTTGGGACACTTAAAATCCTTATACGCATGTGTTAATTAAAAGACCACTTTACATATGTTCATGGTTAGGTTTTTCCATGTCTGACGGAATCCCCTTTCAATATTTCCCTAAATCCTATAGTTCCCCCACCAAAATATTTCCTTAGTCTTAAGTCTTTGTTTTGTGTGGTTGTCACTTGTTCACAAGACTGCAAGTTGTCAAAAGGTTCTGACATGCGATTACATGACTTCACGAGACCTGTCCTGGCAGGCCATGTTGTTTTTCCCTACTAGTGGTTAAAGAGTCTTCAAGATCTATGGTTGTCACCATTTCACTAACAGGAGATGTGTGGGCTTTAACATCACACCTTAATGACAACCATTGATGCGTTCTATGAAAGATTTTTTGGTGGGCCTCCCTACCTATGGATGCTGACATGTCATGATCTTAATGGTCATCTAGGTTGTGATGTGGCATGCTGTCAGTGTGACTATGCATGGTCAGGAGTCTAGGCCCATTATCAGAAAAGTGTTGTTGGCAGTTTCTTATTGGTCAGTGAATTGCTAAGTGGGATCCTTTCAGTGGGGCCTGCAATGAAGGCTTTTCAATCTATGGTCGGTGAATGATCTCAAGGAATATTACAAACCCTTGAGATCCTGCACCATCCATTGATTTCAAATCTTACTTGGATGTGTCAGTGAGACCTAGATGCTAGCATGTCTATCAGTGGGACCTGACATCTGCAGAAGATCTACGGTTGGCGTAAGTTCTCATGGAAGTCATCAGAACCATGAGATCTTATGCCAACCATTGATTTTTCTTTCCTCAGACAACTAATGAGGGTGGGTCCTCTGACAGGTGGTGCTGACTTTTTTTGTTCTGATTGGTTGAGTGGGAAGGTGAATAGGATTTGTCATTGGGCCCAAATCTTAGTGGGGGCTGACAGATGCAGGATCTATGGGTGTCGTGTAATCGTATGGAATCTTTCCAAGCCATTCGATCATGCAACAATCGTTCGATTAAAGGTTTATACTTTGTGGGTCATGTCTGCTACGTGGAGCTGACGTGCAAGATTTTTATTGGCTTTGGTGTGTTGATTAGGCTGAAGACTTTTCAAAAGGGTTCGTGACTATTGTGAGATTAAATGTAAGCCGCCCGATCTGCCAAGAAATGAACAAAATTGATGGTCACATTTTAATCTTTGTCAGCGTAGCCGTTGAAATTCAAATTTGAATTTTCTAAGGGTTTCTAGTGACAAAAAGGACTGGTTTTAATTGCTTTTGCGACTGAATTTGATTTGTTTGGTGGCGTCGGTGGTTGCAGTGCGGTGTTGGTTGCCATGATCAAATTACAGGGGGGTTTGTACCATGTGGGGATGGATATTTTTGGTGACCTGAGGCATTTTGCAGGTCTGGTCAGATTGTTTTGCATGATAAATTTGTGATCTTCCTATCCTTCTCACAGATTTTCTCATTCATGAAGATCATCCTTGGATTTGATAGACCTGTACTTGGTTTTCCCTCCAAGAATTTTGATTTTCTTTTGTAATTAGGGTTGGTGTAGTTGTTATAACCCTAACCCTAGTCATCCAAAGCTTGATGCATCATTTTAGGACTCCAAGATGACTAGGGATTATAAATGGAGTTGTGTTAGTTATTTTAGGGGTTCCGGTTTCTGCCTTTTCAGGAGAATTGGTTCCAAGAAAGGTTTTGTCCTGCATATTTTCTCCTTCTCTCTACATATAGGGTGTTCTTTCTTCCTTTGTTGGTTCAGAGAATATAATACATATTGTAATTGATTTGTCTTATGTATGAGGACTCCATTTTTTCTTACTATTACCAAGCTATCTCTATTTGAATTTTAAACTCATTGATCAATACATGAAGTATGTTTGATTTTTTGGTTTGCATTTTCTATGTGTTTTCAAGTGGAGTTATTCACAGAGATAACCAGTTTAGGATTAGTTTTCATGTATGTATGAGCTGAGGTGTCAAAGATATGTCATGCTTATCTTACAGTGGATATTGGTAAATGTATTATTTGTTTATAGGTCTCTTCTAAGGGGAGGGTTAAAAGCCTTTGGATGGGTAATAACATACTTGGATACACATGGGTTGTTGAAGTGAGGTTTGGTCATGGTGTGTGATTGATATTACGCATCAACACATTGAATTTATTGCTTTCTTGTTTCATAGATGTCTATTGCGATAGGGTATTTGACTATGTAGCCCTTTGGACAAGGCATTGGTCTATGAGAGACTTATGATATCTCAGGAAACCTTTTAAATCCATCATTAAATCATTTACATTTAGTTCCACCCTCTCCCTTTCATGTTGTTAGGATAGGTCTCTGGTTTTTATACTCACTCTCTGGTTTTTATACTCACTTTATGCAAGTAGGGCTATTGCTTGAGATCTTGGTTTCATTGAGGTACAGGATACCTACAAGGGTTTGAGAAACATTCCATAGTTAGTTACCTGCAAGCCTGTAGTGTGATTCAAGTTTTATGTGTGTGCAGATGAGGTATACCCACCTGAGTGATGTGGAGCTCAAAGTGTAGAAGGATCTCTCTTTGATCCTTGTCATATTTGGAGTGTTGAGTGAATGTGACACTAGCCCTATCAATACTAATGCCAATCTGACCTTTGGGGAAAAAGAACACCAAAAAGATGGTGACTCTACTGGGGAACACTTACAAATCTTGTTAAAGAAATCATAATCTCTGGTGGCCATAATTACAGAGTCAGATAAACAAACAAAGCATTTGCTAAAATCTTCTCACTGCATGTTGAGTGGTGGCTTTGATTTCTCTATTTGATCAATGCATCTTCTGATAAATAGTGCATGTTTACATGGTGGAGTTTTGTGTTGATTGGAAGAAGAAACAAGAACAAGTGCATTACTTTCCTCTCCAAGGAGGTGGTGACTCTAAACAACAAAGAACCCGATGGTGCTTCAGGGTGAGCTCTAGATCTGCCCTACCTTCCAGTCAACAAAGTCTTCTGCTACAAAACTCTCAGGTACTTTTCAAGGTCTAGATGTTTCCTTATTAAGTGATCAAGCACTAAGATAAGGATAAGGTGTGAGTAGAGGTTTGCATGCCTCAAGCTTTTAGTTACATCTCTACAAAATTGTATGGAAGTATTGCATTAAGTTTGATGGGTAAGCTTGAGGAGGAACTCACTTTCCTTGAGTAGGGCATCCTTAGGGATTACATGTTATTGATCAGATTGAAAATAGGATGTAGAAAGGATCTATCCATATCTCTTTTCTACGACAGATTTTGGGATATATATAATGAGCTTCCTGATGATGTTGAGTTTTCATAATCTGAGTTCATTGGTTTATTCTTGGATCTTTGTTTTCATGAGTCAACTAGTTGGTCAAACACATTATGGGAAGAGTATTATATATGTATCAAAGATTGGATACTTAGTGTTGATAGCCTTGGGTTTGATGATGCACTTGGGGTTATGTCCTTAAGTGTTGATAATTGGAGTGATGAAGACAGTGAGGTTGTGGTGTTTTCATATGAGTTAGATGCAGCATGGGAAGAAGAAAGTGATGATGGAAGTGAACATTCTTTGGACAATGAAGATGTTGAGGGTGATTCATCCTCAAGTTATGAAGACAAAGAAACAATAATTCATTATGATATCAGTGAGTTAGAACATGAAGATTTGAACAAAGTGTTATCTGATGGGTCTCTTTTGGATAACAAGAACATAATCATGGATACTACATGCTTGGTAGGTGATGATGACTGTGAATCTTCATGTTGTTCTGACTTTTCTTCATATGTTGTAAGTCTCCATGAGGTTGAAATGGGTAGTGAACTTAAAGTGTTCCCCAATGCTTTATATAATGAAGAGTTTGATGCTTATGAGCCCAATTTTTGTCATGATGTTCAACAAGGTGTATTTCATGAAGTTGTCAATCCTTTGTTGGAGGAACATGTGGAGATTTTAGAGTCATTTGAATCAGGATGTTCTTCTTTTTCCATTTGTGATAAAGTTTTAAGTGATGATGTTGCATCCTGTTCATCAGAAGGTTGTGAAATAGTTGTAGAATTTGGTACTAATCACATTTGTGAACATGAGTTTGACTATTCATCTGAGTTCCAGCTAGTTGCACCCATGGAAATACAAGGTCATGGTATAAATGAAGCCTTTCCGTAGGTAGAGTATGAGTTTTTTGTGTTTCCAATTGATAGGATACATGAATCAGTAGAAAAGAATAAGCTTTTATCTGATGGTACTGTTCATAGGTATGATGAGTCTTTTCTTCATAGTGAGCAAAATGAAGGGAGTGCCAAAAAATTTTACATGCACTATGAAGATAGTTACTTTGTTTTGCCTGACAGGCTGGTTGGAAATGTTGACACGCCTGGTGAAACAACTGAAAATAAAATATCTAGTGTGCCTCATGAAGGAAGAAATGAAAACCAAATTTTTAACAGAGGAAAAGAATAACTCAAGTTCGATGCTGGAGGTTTTTTATAAAAATGTACACTCTATATAGTTTTTTCCTTTCCTGTTGTGGTTTTCCCTTCCTTTTTTTCCTAGTGTGTTCCCTGTATTTATTGAGGTCTCTGTGCCCTTTTCCAGTAGGTGGTCTACTTTTCCCAGTGATCTAAATCCTTGCCATGCCTACAGGAGGCATGCATCCCTAACTAGAGCCACTGTTAGCATGTGTAAAAAATTTCATGGCTCCTGGTCTCTTCCCCTGGTCTCTATAATGTTTTTCTTGGTCTCTGGCTAAAACCCTTTTCAAAAATTCAAAAACAAGTCGTTGGGAATAAAAAATTCAAAAAAGTCCCTGTGCCCTGTTTAATTTCCATGTTACCTTTTTGGGCCACTCAAAATCCTAATACACATGTGTTAATTAAAAGACCACTTTACATATGTTCGTGGTTAGTTTTTCCATGTTCGGTGGGATCCCCTTTCAATATTTTCCTAAATCCTATAGTTCCCCCACCGAAATATTTCCTAAGTCTTAAGCCTTTGTTTTGTGTGGTTGTTGCTTGTTCACAAGACTGCAGGTTGTCAAAAGGTTCTGACATGCGATTACATGACTTCAAGACACTTGTCCTGATGGGCCCTGTTGTCTTTCCCTCCTGGCAGTTAAAGAGTCTTCAAGATCTACGGTTGTCCCCATTTCACTGACAGGAGATGTGTGGGCTTTAACATCACACCTTAATGATAGCCATTGATGCGTTCTATGAAAGATTTTTTGGGTGGGCCTCCCTGCCTGCGGATGCTGAGATGTCATAATCTTAATGGTCATCTAGGTTGTGATGTGGCCTGCTGTTAGTGTGACTGTGCATGTTCAAGGGTCTGGGCCCATTGTCAAAAAAGTGTTATTGGTAGTTTCTTATTGGTTGGTGAATTTTTGAGTGGGATCCTATCGGTGGGGCCTGCAGTGAAGGCTTTTCAATCTATGGTCGATGCATGATCTCAAGGAATATTCCTACCCCATGAGATCATTCACCATCCATTGATTTTGAATCTTACTTGGACATGTCAGTGGGACCTGGTTGTTGGTGTGTCTGTCAGTGGGACCTGACATCTATAGAAGATCTACGGTTGGTGTAAGTTCTCATGGAAGTTGTCAGAGCCATGAGATCTTATGCCAGCCATCAATTTTTCTTTCCTCAGATGGCTAACGAGGGTGGTTCCTCTAATAGGTGGCCCTAACTTGCATTGTTCTGATTGGCTGAGTGGGAAGGTGATTAGGATTTGTCAGTGGCCCTGAATCTTAGTGGGGGCTTATAGATGTAGGATCTATGGGTGTCGTGTGATCGGATGGAATCTTTCCAAGCCATGCAATCATTCGACAGTCATTCAATGAAAGGTTTATACTTTGTGGGTCTTGTCTGCTATGCGGAGCTGATGTGCAAGATTTTTATTGGTTGTGGTGTGCTGATTGGGCTGAAGACTTTTCAAAAGGGTTCATGACTGTTGTGAGATTAAATGTAAGCCACCTGATCTAGTAGGAAATGAACAGAATTGATGGTTGCGTTTTAATATTTGTCTGGGTAGCCGTTGAAATTCAAATTTGAATTTTCTGAGGGTTTCCAGTGATAGAAAGGACTGGTTTTAATTGCTTTTGGGGCTGGATTTGATTTGTTTGGTGGCATCGGTGGTTGCAGTGCGGTACTAGTTGCCATGATCAAAGTACAAGGAGGTTTGTACCATGTGGGGATGGATAGTTTTGGTGGCCCGAGGTGTTTTGCAGGTCTGGTCAGATTGTTTTGCATGATAAATTTGTGCTCTTCATGTGCTTCTCAGTGATTTTCTCATTCATGAAGATCATCCTTCGATTTGATAGACCTGTACTCAGTTTTCCCTCCAAGAATTGTGATTTTCTGTTGTAATTAGGGTTGGTGTAGTTGTTCAAACCCTAAACCTAGTCATCTGAAGCTTGATGCATCATTTTAGGATTCCAAGATGACTAGGGATTATAAATGGAGTTGTCTTAGTTGTTTTAGGGGTTCCAGTTTCTGCCTTTTCAGGAGAATTGGTTCCAAGCAAGGTTTTGTCCTGTAGATTTTCTCATCCTCTCTGCATATAGGGTGTTCTTTCTTCCTTTGTTGGTTTAGAGAATATAATACATATTGTATTTGATTTGTCTTATGTATGAGGACTCAATTTATTCTTACTATTACCAAGCTATCTTCATTTGAATTTTAAACTCATTGATCAATACATCAAGTATGTTTGATTTTTCTGTTTGTATTTCCTATGTGTTTGCAAGTGGTGTTGTCTTCGCAGAGATAACTAGTTTAGGATTAGTTTTCATGTATGTGTGAGCTGAGGTGTCAAAGATATGTCATGCTTGTATTCCAGTGCATGCTGGTAAATATATTATCTGTTTATAGGTCTCTTCTAAGGGGAGAGTTAAAATCCTTTGGATAGGTAACAACATACTTGGATAAACATGTGGGTTGTTGAAGTGAGGTTTGGTCATGGTGTGTGATTGATATTAGGCATCAACACATTGAATTTATTGCTTTCTTGTTTCATAGCTATCTATTGCAATAGGTTATTTGACTTTGTAGCCCTTTGGACAAGGCACTAGTCTATAAGAGACTTAGGGTATCTCAGGGAACCTTTTAAACCCATCATTAAATCATTTACATTTAGTTCCACCCTTTCTCATTCATGTTGTTAGGATAGGTCTCTGGTTTTTATACTCACTCTATGCAAGTAGGACTATTGCATGAGATCTTGGTTTCATTGAGGTATAGGATACCTACAAGGGTTTCAGAACCATTCCATAGTTAGTTACCTACAAGCCTATAGTGTGATTCAAGTTGTATGTGTGTGTAGATGAGGTATACCCACCTGAGTGATGTGGAGCTCAAAGTGTAGAAGGATCTCTCTTTGATCCTTCTCAGTTGCCCTTTTTCCTTGTCAGATTTGGAGTGTTGAGTGTATGTGACACTAGCCCTGTCAATCCTAATGCCAATCTGACCTTTGGGGAAAAAGAACACCAACAAGATGGCGACTCTATTGGGGAACACTTACAAATCTTGTTGAAGAAATCATAATCTCTAGTGGCCATAATTACAGAGTCAGATAAACAATCAAAGCATTTGCTTAAATCTTCTCACTGTGTGTTGAGTGGTGGCTCTGATTTCTCTATTTGATTAGTGCATCTTCTGATAAATAGTGCATGTTTACTTGGTGGAGTTTTGTGTTGATTGGAAGAAGAAACAAGAACAAGTGCATCACTTTCCTCTCCAAGGAGGTGGCGACTCTACACAACAAAGAATCTGATGGAGCTTTAGGGTGAGCTCTAGATATGCCCTGCCTTCTAGTCAACAAAGTCTTCTGCTACAAAACTCTCAGGTACTTTTCAAGGTCTAGATGTTTCCTTATTAAGTGATCAAGCACTAAGAAAAGGATAAGGTGTGAGTAGAGGTTTTCATACTTCAAGTTTTTAGTTGCATCTCTGCAAAATTGTATGGAAGTATTGCATTAAGTTTTATGGGTAAGCTTGAGGAGGAACTTGCTTTCCTTGAGCAGGGTATCCTTAGGGATTGCATGTCATTGATGAGATTGAAAATAGGATGCAGAAAGGATCTATCCATATCTCTTTTCTATAAAAATTTTTGGGATATATATAATGAGCTTCTTGATGATGTTGAGTTTTCAGAATCTGAATTCATTGGTTTATTCTTAGATCTTTGTTTTCATGAGTCAACTAGTTGGTTAAATGCATTATGGGAATAGTATTATATATGTATCAGAGATTGGATACTTAGTGTCGATAGCCTTGGGCTTGATGATGCACTTGGGGTTATGTCCTTAAGTGTTGATAATTGGAGTGATGAAGACAGTGAGGTTGTGGTGTCTTCATGTGAGTCAGATGCAACATGGGTAGAAGAAAGTGATGATGGAAGTGAACATTCTTTGGACAGTGAAGATGTTGAGGGTGATTCATCCCCAAGGTATAAAGACAAAGAAACAATAATTCATTGTGATATCAGTGAGTTAGAACATGAAGATTTGAACAAAGTGTTATCTGATGGGTCTCTTTTGGATAACAAGAACATAATCATGGATACTACATGCTTGGTAGGTGATGATGACTGTGAATCTTCATGTTGTTCTGACTTTTCTTCATATGTTGTAAGTCTCCATGAGGTTGAAATGGGTAGTGAACTTAAAGTGTTCCCCAATGCTTTATATAATGAAGAGTTTGATGCTTATGAGCCCAATTTTTGTCATGATGTTCAACAAGGTGTATTGCATGAAGTTGTCAATCCTTTGTTTGAGGGACATGTGGAGATTTTAGATTCATTTGAATCAGGATGTTCTTCTTTTTCCATTGGTGATAAAGTTCTAAGTGATGATGTTGCATCTTGTTCATCAAAAGGTTATGAAATAGTTGCAAAATTTGGTAACAATCACATTTGTGAACATGAGTTTGACTATTCATCTGAGTTCTAGCCGGTTGCACCCATGGAAATGCAAGGTCAGGGTATAAATGAAGCCTTTCAGCAGGCAGAGTATGAGTTTTTTGTGTTTCCAATTGATAGCATACATGAATCAGTAGAAAAGAATAGGTTTTTATCTGATGGTACTATTCATAAGTATGATGAGTCTTTTCTTCATAGTGAGCAAAATGAAGGGAGTGCCAAAAAAATTTACATGCACTATGAAGATAGTTACTTTGTTTTTCCTGACAGGCTCGTTGGAAATGTTGACATGCCTGGTGAAACAACTAAAAATGAAATATCCGGTGTGCCTCATGAAGGAAGAAATGAAAACCAAAGTTTTGACAGAGGCAAAGACTAACTCAAGTTGGATGCTGCAGGTTTTTTGTAAAAATGTGCACTCTATATAGTTTTTTCCTTTCCTATTGTGGGTTTCCCTTCCTATTTTTCTTGGTTTCTTCCCTGTGTTTTTTGAGGTCTCTGTGGCCTTTTTCAGTAGGTGGTCTACTTTTCCTAGAGATTTGAATCCTTGCCATGCCTACAAGAGGCATGCATCCCCAACTAGAGCCATTGTTATGATGTGTAAAGAATTTCATGGCTCCTAGTCTCTTCCCCTAGTCTCTGTAATGTTTTTCCTGGTCTCTGGCTAAAACACTTGTCAAAAATTCAAAAACTGGCCATTGGGTGGAAAAATTTCAAAAAAATGCCTATGCCCTATTCTATTTCCATGTTACCTTTTTGGGCCACTCAAAATCCTAATACACATGTGTTAATTAAAAGACCACTTTACATATGTTCGCGCTTAGGTTTTTCGATGTCCAGTGGGATCCCCTTTCAATATTTTCCTAAATCTTATAGTTCCCCCACCGAACTATTTCCTAAGTCTTAAGCCTTTGTTTTGTGTGGTTGTCACTTGTTCATAAGACTGCAGGTTGTCAGAAGGTTCTGACATGCAATTACATGACTTTAGGACACTTGTCCTAGCGGGCCCTATTGTCTTTCCCTCCTGGGGGTTAAAGAGTCTTCAATATCTACGGTTGTCCCCATTTCACTGATGGGAGATGTGTGGACTTTAACATCACACCTTAACGACATCCGTTGATGCGTTCTATGAAAGATTTTTGGGTGGGCCTCCCTGCCTATGGATGTTGACATGCCATGATCTGGGTTGTGATGTGCCATGCTGTCAGTGTGACTGTACATGGTCAGGGGTCTAGGCCCATTGTCAAAAAAGTGTTGTTGGTAGTTTCTTATTGGTCAGTGAATTTCTAAGTGGGATCTTGTTAGTAGGGCCTGCAGTGAAGGCTTTTCAATGTATGGTCGATGCATGATCTCAAGGAATATTCCTACCCCATGAGATCATGCACCATCCATTGATTTTGAATCTTACTTGGACGTGTCAGTGGGACCTAGTTGTTGGCGTGTCTGTCAGTGGGACTTGACATCTATAGAAGATTTATAGTTGGCATAAGTTCTCATAGAAGTTGTCAGAACCATGAGATCTTACACCAGCCGTCGATTTTTCTTTCCTCAGATGGCTAACAAGGGTGGGTCCTCTGACAGGTGGCCCTGACTTGCATTGTTCTAATTGGCTGAGTGGGAAGGTGATTAGGATTTGTCAGTGGGCCTGAATCCTAGTGGGGGCTTACAGATGTAGGATCTATGGGTGTCGTGTGATCGCATGGAATCTTTGCAGGCCATGTGATCATGCGACAGCCATTTGATTAAAGGTTTATACTTTGTGGGTCCTGTCTACTACATGGAGCTGATGTGCAAGATTTTTATTGGTTGTGGTTTGCTGATTGGGCCGAAGACTTTTCAAAAGGGTTCATGACTATTGTGAGATTAAATGTAAGCCACCCGATCTACCGGGAAATGAACAGAATTGACAGTCACGTTTTAATCTTTGTTGGGGTAGACGTTGATATTCAAAGTTGAATTTTCTGAGGGTATCCAATGACAGAAAGGACTAGTTTTAATTGCTTTTGGGGCTGGATTTGATTTTTTTGGTGGCATCAGTGGTTGCAGTACGGTCCTGGTTGCCATGATCAAATTATAGGGGGGTTTGTACCATGTGGCGATGGATATTTTTGGTGGCCGGAGGTGTTTTGAAGGTTTGGTCAAATTGTTTTGCATGACAAATTTGTGATCTTCCTATCCTTCTCAGAGATTTTCTCATTCATGAAGATCATCCTTCGATTTGATAGACCTGTACTTGGTTTTCCCTCCAAGAATTGTGATTTTCTATTTTAATTAGGGTTGGTGTAGTTGTTGGAACCCTAACCCTAGTCATCTAAAGCTTGATGCATCATTTTAGGATTCCAAGATGACTAGGGATTATAAATGGAGTTGTGTTAGTTGTTTTAGGGGTTCTTGTTTCTGCCTTTTTAGGAGAATTGGTTCTAAGAAAGGTTTTGTCTTGTAGATTTTCTCCTTCTCTCTACATATAGGGTGTTCTTTCTTCCTTTGTTGGTTCAAAGAATATAATACATATTGTATTTGATTTGTCTTATGTATGAGGACTCAATTTATTCTTACTATTACCAAGCTATCTTCATTTGAATTTTAAACTCATTGATGAATACATCAAGTATGTTTGATTTTTCTATTTGTATTTCCTATGTGTTTGCAAGTGGTGTTGTCTTTGCAGAGATAACTGGTTTAGGATTAGTTTTCATGTATGTATGAGCTGAGCTGTCAAAGATATGTCATACTTGTATTCCAGTGGATGCTGGTAAATATATTATCTTTTTATAGGTCTCTTCTAAGGGGAGGGTTAAAAGCCTTTGGATGGGTAATAACATACTTAGATACACATGTGGGTTGTTGAATTGAGGTTGTGTCATGGTGTGTGATTGATATTAGGCATCAACACATTGAATTTATTACTTTCTTGTTTCATAGTTGTCTATTGCAATAGGGTATTTGACTTTGTAGCCCTTTGGACAAGGCACTGGTCTATGAGAGACTTAGGGTATCTCAGGGAACCTTTCAAACCCATCATTAAATCATTTACATTTAGTTCCACCCTCTCCCTTTCATGTTGTTAGGATAGGTCTCTGGTTTTCATACTCACTCTATGCAAGTAGGGCTATTGCATGAGATCTTGGTTTCATTGAGGTACAAGATACCTATAAGGGTTTGAGAACCATTCCATAGTCAGTTACCTGCATGCCTGTAGTGTGATTCAAGTTGTATGTGTGTGCAAATGAGGTATACCCACCTGAGTGATGTGGAGCTCAAAGTGTAGAAGGATCTCTCTTTGATCCTTGTCAGTTGGCCTTTTTCCTTGTCAGATTTGGAGTGTTGAGTGAATGTGACACTAGCCTTGTCAATCCTAATGCCAATCTAACCTTTGGGGAAAAAGAACACCAATAGAATTATCTATGGATCTCTCATTTTCATCAGTTCCTATTACATTTTAGGGGCTAACAATGGATTAATTGGTCTTTTCTCTTCTCGGAAAGGTTTCGTATATGATTTCAATGGGATATCATGTTGGAGCAAGTCCTCCCTATAGGATTTTATGTCCTCATATGACCAAGAAAATACATGCTTGTGTTTCCTAATAAATTTTATTAAATTTTCCCTAACATGGGAGTTTAACTTCCTTCCAATATGTACTAATTGTGGTGATATTTCTGATACCAAATTGACTTCTTCCATATCCTCAATTTTAGTAGTGGACCTCTTCAAATAATTATCCTGACCAATGAAAAATGCTTCTATCTCTACAATCCATTTAGGGATTTGGTTAGAATTTAACTTTACAATCTAATTTTCAAAAACATTGTCCTTGTCATCTATTATCTTAGCTAAAGAATTACAATCAACTTGTTGGCCTTTATAATGGTCTAAGAACTAAATAAATTTGAGTATATCCTGATCATTTTCAAAAACTTGACAGTTTTAAACAGGCCTACTCTTAACCTCCAAAATAGATACCCCACTTAAGGTCAAGTCATCATTTTTGAAAGCTACATTTGCTAGAAAATCAGCCATAATATTTTTTGACATTTCTATCCATTTAATATTGAAGGCATCAACGAATTCAATTTGATCCCAGATAGAATGCTTATACAATTTCAATATATCTTTCTTTGCAACAAACTGAGATCTAACTTGTGCTACTACCAACTCAGAATCCCTAAAATCTTTTAGAAACTTGACACCATGCCTAATTGCAATGTCTAAACCCAAAAATAAATCCTCATAGTCAAAAATATTATTTGTGCATTGAAAATCCAACAAGAAAGAATATTTTAAGGTGTTACCTAAAGGAGAGATGAATAAGACACTAGCTCCTGGTCCTTATTTTGAGCAGGCTCCATCAAAGTACATTTGCCACAAGCCACACTATTGTGATTTTAGTTCATCCACCAATGGATCAATATTTTTGCACTATGGAAGTATCTTCTCAACTCTAAAATTCTCCATGTCAACATCAACATAATATTTGAGCATATTATCTTGCACCTTTTCAATAATTACTAGTGCTCATGGATCCCTATACAATTGTACCTCACTCCCATTGACTGGGATTGTTGCATATGAAAAATCTAATTGTACATGTCCTCCAACTATTGTAGCCCATTTTCTTGACAACAACATGCCATAATGTGGTTGTGTATCCACAATAACAACATCTATTTTGTTAGTGGCCTCAAGGAATGCAACAAACTTGACTTCTACTCCTTTTAAGGTACCAATCACAAGGACCTCCCTATTATCCATAGTATAGAAGCTACCAAAAGAAGTGTCCACTTCCATTCCTAATCTTTTTATTATTGCATATGGCATTACATTCACTTTAGCACTAGAGTCTATCGTGCAATTTTTTACAAGCTTGTTATTTATGAGAAGGGTCATGTAAAAGGGATCGATCTATGAAGGCTCTTGGGTAATTATATTTCCCACATATATGATAGGGACATCTTGTTCAAATTTATTCCTCTTTTCTTTATTTTGAATTGTATTATCACATGGGATATCTACAATCCCTATCAATAATGACAATGATTCTTTCCCATGTTCCTTAATCTTTAACATTTCTATTAAAGGAACTGAAACCTTCATTTGATTATGAGCATTCCTCATATTAAATGCATGTAATTCTGATGTAGTATCAATAATGTTCTTACCTTTTCTTCCCTTGTCAAACACAACTTTCTTGTTAGACTTCACCTCCTTCTTCTCTCCTTATTTAGCACTTTCTTTCTTTTCTTTACCTTTACTAGGAGAGATAGTATCAACCTTGGAGGCATTTTCTTTGATAAACACAGACCTTGGTTTACCTTGATCAAGCTCCACCTTTCTATTCCTCATATTATAAGCACTCCTAGCTTGGTTAATTATTTCCACAGTAAGGGATCTCTTTTCTTCTTCATTAGGCAATCTCAAATGGGGATATTTCTTTTCATCACCCACAAATTTATAGTTCTATGTAGCACAACATCAGCATCATCATTTGAATCAAAAAATACTTGTTTTTGATACCCTTGGTACCCTTTTCTCTGAATGTCAACATCTACAAATGTTTCTTATTCATTATAAAAGAACATGTCATTAATCCTCTTAATAGTGAGCATATTGACAACCAAGTCTTCTTATTCTAAATTAAATTGGTCACTTTCAGTATCCATATGTTATATTAATCCATGGCAAACAACACATTGGAAAGAGAAATGAGGCATGTTGCAAGCAGCTCACCAAGGAGCATTCTCTACATTGTGGGCATTGTTCCTTTTCAAAGGATCATGGGTCTCCCTATTCTTTTGGTTCTCTTGGTTTTCAGGGATAGGCTTACCATCTTTCCAATTTGTTTTATAAGGCATCGATGAGCTACAACTGATTTAGAACCTAATTGGAGAATCTGTGATTAGATATCACCGAGTTGATTGATTAGAGATGTAAGATGATTAAATCAGTATTATGTTGTCATTGATGTCAACTAGTTTGACATAACTTATCTTGTAAGTTACTATACTGAAACATCTGTATAAAAGGAGTGAAAGAGATGAAGAACATAAATATCTACATGAGGAAGATGGATATGATAGATGAGGATAAAGAATACATTGATTAACTTGTTGATGAGTCTATGACCTTATGATATTGACTTGATTATGTTGCATTCATCTATGATGAGGAAAAGAGATGAAAGACACAAAGCAGTGTTGTCAGTTGATGAAGCATTTCAATATACACCGACAAAGTGTAGTGTATACTGAGTACAATGTAAAATGAGCTTGTGTTCACCGACACATTTCTTTTTTAACTGAGCATAATAGAATGAACTAAATAACTAGTTTAGCTAACAAGAATTGATGAGCTGGAAAGTGTATGATCTCGAGGTAACAGATAAAGTTTGTTACACAGATCGACAGCTAACAAAATTTAGGAAAGATCTAAAGGGTGAGAATCAAACATGTTATTGACACAAGTGTCAAGGTATGTTTAAGAGGCAAAATCAACGAAGATGATTAAGAGGAAAAATCTAATGGAGCAGAAGAAAATAGTTTACATGTCTATATAAGAGACTGGAGATTTTATAAGAGAGTGTGATGCCAGAAGAAAAGGAAACTATAGAATCATCGTGTGAACAAGTTTTCATGCATTCTGATCATACTGGTTAAGGAGAACCCTACTGCAAAGCATTAATGAGTGACTGAGAGTAATTACCGATGGACTATAAGTTGATATATTGTTGAATCAAAAATGTTACATTGATCAGAAAGATTTGTATGAGCTGAATATTGATTTGTATATCCACAATTAAAGTTGTAATAGATCAGATCACCTACTGTTACATATTTAACCATTGTATATAGTCAAATCTCTTAACCAAGTGGACTAAGAAAGTCTTATTATGTATCATTCATAGAATGAACATTGTTATCCTATCAACTATAGAGTGACTACTGGTTGGATGATAACGGTTGGTCTTAAATCCTCTAAGAAGGTCACACCTAATAGTGTGTTTGTAACCTTTAACAGGGTTGGGTCTTCACCAACCTCACTTCAGAAGAGTGAATATTTTTGGGTTGCTAGTCCCAGGTGGTTTTTCCCTTCATAGGGTTTCCATGTTAAATCTCTTGTGTTATGTGTTGATTGTGATATTTATCTGATCTCATATTTACATGTTGCATATTTGATTTGATCGGTAACTACTATATGTTTTGGAGTGGTAATCGGTAAAAGCATAGACAGTACAATATTTTAAGTTACTGAGTATCAAAAGTTTTTAACTATTTTTTTTTGGATTATACATTTTGTATTGGGACACTGGATAACTAATTCAACCCCCTCTCAGTTATTCTAACAATTGGTATCAGAGCATTGGTTGCTTGGAATAGAGTTTTAAGGACTTCAGTACAAAGATCTCAAAATGTATAAGAGGGAAGTGCCAAAGCTGAACAAAGAGAACTTCGCATTATGGCAAAGCCGGATGAGGTTGTACATATCTGGAATAGGGAATTTTGCACTAGAATTGATGGAGAATGGCTATATAGAATCGACCCCTAGTTCCCTGACACTTGATCAACTAAAAGATAGGCATGAACACAATGTTACTATGATGGAGATTGCTGCTACCAATACCAATGCTGAATTTGAAGATATTAAAAGTTGTACTACTACAAAAGCCATGTGGGATAAACTTTCTCAAGTTTATAGTGGAGATGTGAATGTCAAAAGAGCCAAAGTAGAAAGCCTAAGGGGAAGATTTGATGATATGAAGATGAAGGAAGGTGAGAATATTGTGGAATATACAAATAGACTGAAAGAGGTATTACATGCTATTAGAGCATCTGATGGAGTTATTAGTGAAGAGACAGTTATAAGCAAAGTACTTAGAACCTTATTTCCAGTTTACGCAATCAGAATATTTTCTATTCATGAAACAAGGTCTACATCTGGTAATGTACTTACACTTGACAATCTAATTGGTAAACTTACAACCTTTTAATTGAATAACTTTGACAACAGTGTTGTACCGACTGTTGAGTCTTCTTTCATGTCTTCTCTAAAGATTGGTAAGTCTAGCAGGAACAATAATAATGATGGTAGTGATAGCAATACCGATGATGAGCTTGATAAAATTGAAGCTCTTATGGCCAAAAGGTTACCTAAAGGTAAAGGAAGGTATAGAGGTAAGATACCTTTAGCATGTTTTAACTATAAAGAGGTTGGCCACATTGCTGCTAGATGTCCACATAAGAAAGATGATGAAAGATCCAAAGACCAATCTGAAGGAAGCTATGGAAAGATAGTCAATAGGAGCTACCGACACAACAGAGATAACCGAGACAACAATGACAAAGGAAAAAAGGTACGTTACATAGCTGAAGACAATGAATCTGAATCTGATTCTGATGATGATGTAGAAGTTGTATTTGTGGGTATGAAAAATGATTCTGAGGAAGAAGAAAAACATTCAGAAACAACACTAATCTCTAGAGTTAACAAACATAATACATGGATCATAGACAGTGGTTGTACACATCACATGACTGGTGATGAGGAGAAATTTGATCAACTTGAAGAATAAGATGGAGGATCAATTAAGATGGGTAATGACACACCCTGTATGGTAAGAGGTAAATGAACCTTGATGATAAATGATAGGATAAAATGTGATAATGCTTATTGGATAGATGGACTGAACTATAACTTGTTAAGAGTGGCATAGCTGAACAATTCAGGTCACTGAGTTGCTTTTGAGAGAAAGAAAGTGAAAATCTTTGATGATGGTGGAAGACTAGTTGGAACTGGTGCACAATCAAGAGGTAATCTATTTTATCTTGATACTCATGATTCTTCTTGCTTGATGATGAAAAATGAGGATGCTTGGTTGTGGCATAAAAGGTTATGTCATGTGAATTTTGATAACATGATTAAGATCAGTAAAAGGAAAAGAGTTAGAGGTCTGCCTAACTTGTCAAAATCTGATCATGTTATGTGCCATGAATGTCAGAAAGGGAAAATGACTAAATCTACTTTCAAAAGCAAGGATTATTCAACAAAGAAGATACTTGAGTTGGTTCATACCGACCTATGTGGTCCTATGAGAACTCAAAGTTATTATGGTGATGGACACTTTATTCTTTTTGTTGATGACTATACTAGATTGATGACTGTTATGTTCTTGAAAGAAAAATCTAAAGCATTTAAGACGTTTAAGTGGTATAAAGCTAAGGTAGAAAAAGAGACTGGTAAGGAATTGAAATGCTTAAGATCTGATAGAGGAGGTGAATTTATCTCTGATGAATTTACTAATTTCTATAATGAGCATGGTATTAAAAGATAGGTCTCTGCACCGAGGACACCTCAGTAAAATGGCATTGTTGAAAGAAGGAACGAGTCAATAGTTGACTATGCTAGGACACTGATGTTGCAAAAGAATGTTGCCCAGACATATTGGAGAGAAGTTGTTAGCACTAAAATTTATGTTCTTAACCGAGTTCAACTAAAGAAGGACACCAATAAGACACCCTATGAGTTGTGGTTTGGACACAAACTGACTGTAAGTTATTTTAGGATTTTTAGAAGAAAATGTTTTATTCTAAAGGATGAGAGAAATGGAAAATTTGAATCAAAAGGTGATGAAGGGATATTTCTAGGATATTCTAGTAAAAGCAAAGCATATAAGTGTTTGAATAAAAATACTAATAAAATGATTGAAAGTACTAATGTTTGAGTTGATGAGTTTGATGAAAAGAACATAGAGGAAAGTAAAAAGGAATCAGAAGACTATGATAGATTCACTTACATTGAACAACCAGAGTATCTACCAAAGCTGCAACTTGTGATAACCGATCAGTAGGAAAACAATACCGAACAACAGGAAAGAGAAACCAATGAGTAGGATTGACCTACTGAGCAAGAAAATGAACCTGCATAGGATGAACAAGAAAGAAGAGATAGATTACTGGAAAGATTTTTCAAGAGACATCATCCTGAGACACAAATTATTGGAGATAGACAAGCTAGCATGCAAACAAGGAGCAAAGCAAGACAAGGTACATGTCTAGTTTGTGATTATGAACTGAAAAATGTAAAAGTTGCATTAGAAAATGATGAATGGGTTAATGCAATCAAAGAGGAAATAGAATAGATAGAGAATTGTTACAAGTAGTGGTTGTCGTTGCACCAAAAGATTGACCTGTTAATGCCCGATACAACCACTAGACTTATAGAAGACATAGGAGGTGGTTAAGCCATGTCACAAATCCCAAGGGGAGTGCTAACCATTTTGCCAACAACTCCCCCTTAGTGTTACTTGAGGGGATTCAAACCTATGACCAAGCTCTGATACCACTTGTTACAAGTAGTGGTTGTCGTTGCACCAAAAGATCGACCTGTTAATGTCTGATACAACCACTAGACTTATAGAAGACACAGGAGGTGGTTAAGCCAGGTCACAAATCTCGAGGGGAGTGTTAACCATTTTTCCAACAAGAAGAACAAAACTTGGACCTTAGTACCCTGACCTAAAAAGAAGAATGTTATCAGTACTAAGTGGATATTTAGGAACAAGTTGAATGAGAATGGAGAAGTAACAAGAAATAAAGCTAGATTGGTATGTAAAGGATATGCACAGGAGGAAGAAATTGATTATGGTGAAACATTCGCACCTGTTGCTAGATTGGAAGGAGTTAGAATGCTACTTGCATATGCTGCACACAAGAAATTCAAAGTTTATCAAATGGATGTTAAGTCAGCATTTCTGAATGGAATATTTGAAGAAGAAGTCTACATAGAACAACTTGAAGGGTTCATTGATCCAGAAAAGAAAGACATGGTATGTAGATTACATAAAGCTTTGTATGGTTTGAAGCAAGCACTGAGAGCCTAGTATGAGAGGCTGCATACTTATTTGTTAAGTATAGGATTTGTAAGAACAAGTGAGAACATCAATTTGTATATGAAAGGAGATACTGATGATACTATTCTTATTCCTAAAATATTTGTCGATGACATTATCTTTGGAGGTCAAGATAAAATATGTAAATCTTTTGCTGATGAGATGAGAAAAGAGTTTGAAATGTCTATGTTTGGAGACATTAAGTTCTTTCTAGGACTACAAGTGATTCAGTAGAATGATGGGATATTCATCTCACAATCTAAATATATAAAGGAAGTATTGAAAACATTTGTCATGGAAGATGCTAAACCCATGGAAACACCAATGGCTACTAGATGTAAATAGAATAAAGAAGATGAAACTACAAAGGTCAACTAGACAGTGTACCGATCTATGATTGGTAAGTTAATGTATGTAGTACATAGTAGACCAGATATAGCACATGTTGTGTGAATAGTTGCTAGCTTTTTTGCTAACCCTAGAGAATCACACATGATTTCTACTAAAAGAATCTTAAGATACCTAAAGAAAATAGAGGATTATGGATTATGGTATCCTAAGGAAGGCAAGTTTGAACTGAAGGTTTATACTGATGTTGATTGGGCTGGAAATGTGGATGACAGAAAAAGTACCACTAGAGGAGCATTTTTCTTTGGTGAAAGACTTGTTACATGGACAAGTAAGAAGCAAGCTTGCATTTCTTAGTCTACAACTAAAGTAGAGTATGTTGCTACTGCTACAAACTGTCCAAATATTGCATATATTAAGCAAGTTTTGGAAGGTATGAATGAGATAATCACTGAGCCAGTGATTATATACTGTGATAACACCACTGCAATAAACATTTCAAAGAATCTAGTGATGGAATCTAAAACAAATCATATATCAATTAAGTATCACTACTTGAGAGAACAAGTACAGGAGAAGAAAGTGAAGTTAGAGTTTGTTACATCAAAAGAACAACTTGTAGATATATTTACAAAATCTCTACCAAAGGATACATTTGAGTACTTAAGGACTGGACTTGGGGTCCATCCCCTATCTACCGGTCACTAATGTGATCTGGATGTTGCATCAACCTAACCTTATCAAAAGATCACTCATGTTGATGCAGCATAGCTCACACTTTGGATCATGTCTAAAGCTATGAAAAGTACTAGAACATATTAGCATATTAGTATACAAAGATATAGAGAATACATTGGACAATAGAAAGTTACTTGGCTACTGAAGAGTTGTATGTTTATTGGTTTCTTTGGCATTATTGTCAAAGGGAGAGATAAATAATATGAAACAATATGCACTGATGAGAACTATTTAAGGGAGAGACAAATTGAAGCAAGGAAGAACATTGAAGATTAGTTACTGAGAACAAAAGCAGGAACAAGAAAGTTGAAAAGATCATATTTGCAGAATGACAAAGTTGCATGTGTAATGTTGTTGAGTAACATAGTGATTAAACATATTAAGCTAGGGAGAGCTTGTACAACATTTGTTCACAGAGTTGTAGAATACATGTTTGGTATGTGTATGGTATATTTCATATTACTTGAGTTGCCATCAATGCCAAAGGGAGAGATTGATGAACTACAACTGATTTAGAACCTAATTGGAGAATCTATGATTAGAGATCGCTGAGCTAATTGATTAGATATGTAAGATGATTAAATCAGTATTATGTTGTCATTGATGTCAACTAGTTTGATATAACTTATCTTGTAAGTTACTATACCGAATACATTGAGTAACTTGTTGATGAGTCTATGACCTTATGATATTGACTTGATTATGTTGCATTCATCTATGATGAGGAAAAGAGATGAAAAACACAAAGCAATGTTGTCGGTTGATGAAGCATTTCAGTATACACCGACGAAGTGTAGTGTATACCGAGCACAATGTAAATTGAGCTTGTGTTCACCAATGCATTTCTTTGTTAATCGAGTAGAACAAAATGAACTAAATGACTAGTTTAACCGATAAGAATTGATGAGCTGGAAAGTGTATGATTTTGAGGTAACAGATAAAGTTTATTACACAAATCGATGGCTAACAAAATTTAGGAAAGATCTAAAGGATGAGAATAAAATGTGTTATTGACACAAGTACTGAGGTATGTTTAAGAGGAAAAATCAATGAAGATGATTAAGCATCAATATCTAATGGAGAAAAAGAAAATGGTTTACATGTCTATATAAGAGACTGGAGATTTCATAAGAGAGTGTGATGCCGGAAGAAAAGGAAACTGCAGAATCATCACGTGAACAAGTTTTCATGCATTCTGATCATACTGGTTAAGGAGAACCCTACTGCAGAGCATTACCAAGTGACAGAGAGTAATTATCGACAGATAGTAAGTTGATATATTGTTGAATCAAAAATGTTACATTGATCAGAAAGATTTGTATGAGCTGAATATTGATCTGTATATCCGCAATTAAAGTTGTAATAGATCAGATCACCTACTGTTACATATTTAACCATTGTACATAGTCAAATCTCTTTTCCAAGTGGACTAAGAAAGTCTTATTATGTATAATTCATAGAATGAACATTGTTATCTTGTCAACCCCAGAGTGACTGTTGGTTGGATGATAATGGTTGGTCTTAAATCCTCTAACAAGGTCACACCTAACATTGTGTTTGTAACCTTTAACCGGGTTGGGTCTTCACCGACCTCACTTCAGAAGAGTGAATATTTTTGGGTTGCTGGTCCCAGCTGGTTTTTCCCTTCATAGGGTTTCCATGTTAAATCTCTTGTGTTATGTGTTGATTGTGATGTTTATCTGATGTCATATTTACCTATTTCATATTTGATTTGATCGGTAATTGCTATATGTTTTAGACTGGTAATTGGTAAAAGCATAGATAGTATAGTATTTTAAGTTACCGAGTATCAGAAGTTTTTAAGTATTTGTATTTGGATTATACATTTTGTATTGGGACACTAGATAATTGATTCTCCCCCCTCTCAGTTATTCTAATAGGCATATCATGCAAATGTGGAAATCTGTCATTCCTTTGATACTGATGCCTATTGTCATAAGACCCTCTATCATTTTTCTCAATCTTTGCAGTAAGGTCTTTTACCACCTGCATCAGCTTATCAACCGTATCCTCTTCCTTGTTTGGCTCGCTTAACTCTCCTTTTTTGTCCTTCCACAATCTTCCATCTTCTCTTTTGAACAACTTCCTAGATGCTTTTCTATTACTCTCAATATTAATAGCCATTTTGAAAGCTTCCCTCAAGGTTCGTGGATATTTATCCCTCAAAATATGTGACATATTTCCATCTATTGCATTAAAATATGTCATAAACATACTTCCTCATCCAGTCTCAGAACCTGAAACAACTTGTTCATGACCTTTTGAAACCTATTTTTGAATTCTTCCATACTTTCATTTGGAAATTTCTTGATATTGTTAAACTCATTTAATCTTGAGTTAACATGTTCACCATACTACTCCTTAAAACATCTAACAAATTCATCCCAAGATGCTATACTATTTTCAAGAAATCCTCTATACCAGTTTCTAGCATCTTCATTCATAAATTAAACAAATAATTTCATCACTATGTCCTCATGCTCAATGTCAAATTCATTCATCTTTCCAGTGAAGGTTTTAATGTGTTCTTTACAAGAAATTGCATTATTTCCACTAAATCAAGGGATCTTGTCTCTTACCTCATTAGGGATGACATTTGGCTTGCCATGAATCCCATCAAATAATAAAGGATGATATCTATCCAAATCGATAGGCCTTCTTTGAAAATTTGCAGTAGCATGAGTTCCACTAGTTCCAACTAGTGCACCCTAATTTTTCACATTTCTAGGTACACCACTAGAAATATGAGTAGAAAAAAATTGGACTGGGCTAGAATTTTGAAAATTCTGGTGGACAAAATTTGTTAGCACACTTTGCACCAGACCCATGGCTTGGGGGCCTTGACTAGGGATATCTCTATGTGACTTTGATACCATTCTAGTTGTAATTTGTGTTGCAGTAGTTGTTACAAGATCATTCATAGAATGATATAAAAAGGCCATTTTCTTCTTCATCTCTGTAGTTGCAGCTTCTAATTCATCCTTCTCTAACTTCTTGGCAATGTCCTCTTTGTCTTCCCTTGCTCTCTCTAGTTCTAGATCTAGCTATGACATTCCACTAAGGACAATATCCTTAGGCTTTGGCTCTTCAATATGAATTCAAGTCATCTTTTGTTTTCCTTTCTCTTGAAGAGTCCTATTTTCCTTATGTTGCAAATCAGTAACATTTTATTGAACCTTGGATGGATTTTCAACCTCCCAATCTTGTAACTATCTTAAAATAGGGCCTTCCCCCTCAAAATCATTTTTATTTAGCTGAGATTTAGATTGCTATGATCCCTTTCTCAGTAAATTCATATCAGCAAAGACCTCTTTATTTAGGCCTTTGTACTTCTCACTCAAGGATTTTTCATTGGCCTGATGTTATGTAGTGACTCTTAACAGTCTCTCCCTTTCAAGAAAAAATTCACTAATTTCTTTATCTCTTTCCTTTTTCTTATTTTCAACTTCTAATCTGTGTTCTCTTTTCCTTCTTCTCAAAGAAAATACCTCTTCTCCGAGGACCTCAACATCATACTGTGTAGAATCAAAGTTCTTAGCATCATCTAGGTCAATCAAATCATGAATTCCTTGGTCACCTACTGGGTAAAAAGGTTGATCCATTAAATTTGAGGATGACTAACTTGGGTTTGACACACTACTACATATATGACCCTGATTCCTTACTCTATTTGTGTCAACTCTCCTATATTGGATATGAGTAACACCATTACTTTGAGGCCTATCTTCAAGAGTATCAAATATATGGTTTAACAAATGTTGACTGTCCGATTTAGAGCTTGTAGAAGATGATGAGGATTTCTCATGCATTGGGGTCAAATTTCTATTCTTATGCATCCAAGACACACCAAGACCTAAATCAACTCGACTTGACCAATCTCTCCTACTATTTCTAGGAATTTCATTTTCTGAAACAACCTCAGGATGCTTCTTTGGGTAAGATCTAGTATTATTTTGAGGCTTCATTATTTTAATGCATAGGAATATCTAGTACTAAAACCTTGACATTGGTACAATAATAAATATAGTGTCATCACCCAAAAAAAATCTAGGGAAATACAATTTTCTAAAATGATAAGCACATGCAAACTATAACACTTATCCCCAGTAGAGTCACCAATTTTGTTGGCACTTTTTATCATATGGGCTGAATTGAC
>BSBK01012480.1:0-245000 GCA_027943335.1 Chamaecyparis obtusa | reverse complement strand
TTGATATCTCAGTTACTTCTTAATAATGCAATGATGATTTTGTATGTTCAGTGTTTAACATACAAGTTATGCATTTGTATGGTTTGATCACCTATTCAATTTCAATGGGATGACTCAGATGTCTACTATCTATATCTACCATGTGTACACACTAAATAGTGCACTTCTCTAAGTCATTACTTCCAAGGGAATCCATGAATGGGAAACCTTGAGAAAGTGAGCTAGAGCTCCCTAGGCATGGAGTCACAATATTGTTTGAATATTGCTCTCAACTAGAGCTTATTGAAGCATGCAACCTTGCTAGTAAACCACACAATGGGAGATTCCAAGAGACAAGGGCAACAATGCCAATATCCTCAAGAATCATCAATGAGAATGCAATGCAATGCATGCTATGCTAAGAATCAAGATGCAAGCTAAACTATGAAAATGAAAGATAGAAGTATTACAAGCCCTTGCTAATTAAGTTGTGTGAGCTAATCTAGAGCATAAAAGAAACTAAGCTAGATGCCATGAAAGCTATAATGCAAGAAATGAAACTAGAATGCAAGAATGATTTCCAAAAGCTCCAAAGTCTCCAAGAAATCCTATAGCATAAGGTTAGTATTCAAAAGATGGATGCTAAAATGAGAAGAGAGCTCTCCTTTTATAAGAAATGAGAAAGAATGGACCATGGAGATTAAGAGGCAAAAGATTTAATCAAGGGTGGAGCTTGAAAGAGGAGCAATCCATGTGCACAAGTATCCTCCAATGAGAAAATAAGAGTTGACTTTTGTGTCCATATGAGACAAAAAGGCCTTTTTCCCTTTTTATAAAATAAGAATAATGCTTTATTTGTGCAACTTAGGATAAGAGGAAAAGTGGGGGCTTTTTATTTCATAAAAGGGGAGGAAATTATTTTTAATTAAATAAAGACTTTAGGATAAAATGGTTAGCCCATAGAAAATAATGGAAAATGATAAAATAGGATTTGATCAAGAAAATTGATAAATGTTGATTTTTGAAAATATTGATTCAGGGATTTGATAAATTGCTAAATGGGGGACCAAATTCTAGGCGACCATTTTAGAGTGCATACATTTGCCCCTCTTTGACTAATGTGAGATTGGTCTAGGATCACATGTAGTCAAAGAGTGAAATTAAAATGTGAGATCGATTTGGGATCACAAAATAACCCAGATATGTGTTCAACGGATGGGAACATATCAGGACAAGCATAAGCATAAGCTAAAAGACAAGGTCAATCACTGTTGTATATAAGTAATTGTTAAGTCTGAAATAAGAGATACGAATCTTAAGGTTCAATTGATAAGCTGAATCAAAGATTAAAGTTTGATAGGTACTGCCCCCTCAGAATCAAAATTGAAATTAGGTAGAGGAGAACAGCAAATTGATAAACTTGATCAAGTCACTAGAAATCATAATCAAAGATGAAAGGATGATAGGATAACCATCAAGCAGTGAAGATATGACCCAGTTTGACTAAGTTTGACTAGGAAAGATATAGGATTAGGATGAAGTCAAACCTCAGAAAGATGAAGTGAATGGAAATGAATGAAAGACTAGAGGGTTGAAATACATGGAGATGAAGAAATGAAGATGCCCCAACAAAGATTGAAGGATCAGGCCTCAAATGGTCAGCCAACTGCACAAAAGAGGGGAAAATTTTTGAAATGCAATTTTGACTATCAAGATGAACTTAGATTTCAATTTCCATCCTGAAAATGAATCCAAGATGTCAAAATTAGCTAGGGGTGCAATTTTCATGCAATTCTGAGGTATTTTGAAAATTGTCAAAATTTCAAAATGGTATATAAGGGGAAAAAAGGGTCATTTTATATATGATGATAAGATTAACCCATTGTGATGACAGAAAAGGATGTGATGAGAAACACAAGGAGTGAAAGACATGATCAAGAAAAGGAAAGGTGAGCGTAGTTGACCGACAAGTCCACAAAAGATGGAGAGCTCTCTCCATATGAAAGATGCAAAACTAAACTAATATGAACCTAAAAATGCAAGCTACTATGAAAAGTGGTTTACTTGCAAGGTCACAAAAATTTTAGACTTTAATATTCATCATTGAGAATTATTGGTAGTGTCAGAAGATCATACAATGCACACTAGTATGACTATGTGAATCTAAATATGATCTATATAAGATAGATATGTGGGAATCCCACCTAGGCATCAAAGACATATAGGTCAAGATGACTAGTGCAGTGAGATTACCTAAGTTTAGTATAGAAAGATTATACTCGCATCGAGACACAAGGAAAGTAAAGATAGCTAGAAGTATGCACTTGTGCAAATAGTCAAGGATAATACCTTGTAGATCCTATTGTCAAGTGGAACAAGCATAAATGCTAATGGTAGTTAGGACCAACAAAATATACCCACAAGAAGAAAAAGCAATAAAACGTGTCCTCATGCCCCTAGTCTTCTAGATCAGCATCATCGAATACTATTAGGGAGAGAACACTCATCAAAGAAATCATCATAGATAGCACACAAAGAAATAAAGTCAAATAGGTCTTAGCAAGTTGAGTGTTTAAGTACGTGTGTGTAGGTCATAGAGTTAGACTTTGAGTATCACATCTGCCAGTGAGAAATATCATATCATGCTAGACTGTGGGTAAGATATCTAATAAGTGTTGAGAAACACTTGACACTAGGGTAGTGTAAAAAAACACAATTGGGGAGGTGTTGAAAAACACTGTTTGCGAGGTGTCCTAAAGGCCAATGCATCCTAGAGACCAAAGCTAACACAGTTGTGCCCCCTAGTCAAAGACAAAGACCAATTCCAAACCAAGGCAACAAGGTCAAGGCATGATGGAGAAAGGCTAAGTGTCGAGGACGCGTGCTAAGAAACAAGGGTGCAAAGGCCTCAAGTAGCGCATTTTTCCAGGTTTTCACCACTTGGAGATTTTTTTGATTTTTCAATTTTTTTAATATTTTTGCTACCTAGGCACCTGTTTCCAAGTTTTCACCAAGGCACTTTTTCTATTTTTGGGAATTTTTTTGCATTTTTATTTTTTTTGTATTTTTTCAGGACTTTATATGCTTTTTAGGATTTTTTTAGCATCATATATGAATTTTTTTGGAATTTTTTTAGGATCCATAAGATATGTACAAAGGATGCCCCCAGATAGAATAGGCATCATGGATAGAACTTCTTGAGGTGAAAAACATTAATAGGATCAGGGAGCTGTTCCCCTTTGGATCAAATAGTAAATAAGTACCTGTACCAAAAGTAGCAAGAATGATGTATGGTCCAAGCCAATTAGGTTTGAACTTGCCCTTTTGTTCTCTATGCTATTGATTTTTTGGATTTTCTCATAGGACAAGGTCTCCCACTTGGAATTATCTAGGGTGAACCTTCTTGTTGAATGCTTTGGACATATGCTTTTGGTAAACTCTTATGTGATCAAAAGATGCTTTACGCTTTTCATCTAGAAGTTCTAGTTCTTGTAACCTCATGGCGCGGTAGTCTTCATCTATCACTAGACCTTTAAGGGAAACTCTAAGAGAAGGAATCTCCACCTCTAAAGGTAACACTGCTTTAGCTCCATAAGTGAGGGAAAAAGGAGTAGCCCCTATCGGAGTATGAATACTCATTCTGTAGGCCCACAAGGCTGGATTTATTTGTAGATGCCAATCTCTACCATTCTTGTGAACTATTCTATGGAGGATTTTGAGAATGGTCTTATTTGAAGCCTCTGCTTGTCCATTTCCTTGCGGGAAGTAAATGGAGGACCAATGCTATTTTATCTTGAATTTATTGCAGAGATGTTTAAGGTCCTTATTTTTAAACTGACCTCCATTTTCAGTGATTATTTCAAAAGGCACTCCATACCGATAGATGATATGGTTCAAAATAAATAAAGAAACTGTCTTGCCCGAGGCAACAGAAAGTGGGACAACTTCTACCCATTTGGTAAAGTAATTGGTAGCAGTGATAATGAATTTGTGTCCACTTGATGAGTTGGGATGAATCTTCCCAACAAGGTCAAAGGCCCAGCGTTGAAATGGCCAATGAGAAATAGAAGGAATAAGCTCCTTGCCTAGAGCATGTATCAGGTTACCATGTTTCTGACAGTTTTCACAAGATTTAGCAAAAGCTACTGCATCTGTCTGCATGGTAGGCCAATAGTACCCTTCCCTAAGAAACCATTGGGCCATGGCAAGACCATTAGAATGTCCTCCACAAATTCCCTCATGAATGTCAGCTAACACTTGGTTCGACTCATCCTTTTCTAAATACCTAAGAAGTGTCCCATCTAAACCCCTCCTATATAGATCACTAGAGATACGGGTGTGGCGAGAGGCATTTCAGGTTAGGTTTCTTCATTCAAAATGATTGAAGGTTTTGGGAATAGTACCATCATGGAGGTATGAATAAACGGCACCATATCGAGATGACTCATGCCCAAGACGGGTACAAACAACTTGGCTTTCTTGGGAGTCATAGATAGGGTAACATAGCTCTTCCACTAGGAATTCAAATTTGGACTCATGTTGTTCTAGCTGAAGAAGTGAAGCCAATGTAGCCATAGCGTCAGCTACTTTATTCTCTGCTCTAGGGATTTGTTGAAAAGTAACAAAGGTGAAGTATCGTCATAATGAATCAACCATTTTCTTGTAGGCTACTAATTTTTCATCTTTTGTTTGATATTCTTCATTAACTTGGTTGACAATCAATTGTGAATCCCCATAGATATGCAACTCTATGATTTCCCACTCTATAGCCATTTTTAGTCCATTTGTCAAGGCTTCATACTCAACAATGTTATTTGTGCAAGGGAACAATAGTTTTTAGGACTTAGGGAATGTGTACCCATGAGGAGAAACAAATAACACTCTTGGGCCTGAACCATTTTGCATGAAAGAGCCATCAAAGAACATCTTCCATGTTCTTGCAGTCATGTACATTATGTGCTCATCTAGAAATTCAACTTGAATTGGTGCTTTGTCTTGGATTGGAAAATCAGCCAATTGGTCTACAATGGCTTGTCCTTTTATTGCTTCGCATTCAACATACACTATGTCAAATTCTGAAAGAATCATCATCCATTTAGCAAGTCTACCTGTGAGAGCAGCCTTACCAAGAAAGTATTTTAGAGGATTAATTTTTGTAATGAGGTGTATTGTATGCACAAGCATGTAATGTCGCAACTTTTGGGAAGCAAACACCACTGCTAAGCAAGATTTTTCAATACTAGTGTAGTTGACCTCATGTGACACAAGAGTATGGTTGATATAATATATAGCTCTTTCTTTTCCAGTATCATCAAGTTGAGCCAATAATGCCCCTAGGGAAGATTTTGTTGCTGACACATACAATATGAGTGGTTTTCCTGGGATAGGAGGCATTAAAATTGGAGGATTGGCCCAGTATTGCTTGATTTGGTCCATGCTTTGCTGACAATCTTCATTCCAAACACATTTAACCCCTTTGTGTAAAGTCTTATTAAAGGGTTGGGCTCTATCAGCTAGTTGTGAAATAAACCTCCTTATAGATTGGAGGCATCCTTGAAGACTCCTCATTTGACTAATGTTTTTCGGAGGCAGCATATCCGTTATTGCTTGAACTTTTTCTGAGTCCACCTCTATTCCTTTAACTGAAAAGATAAATCCTAGGAGTTTTCTAGAGGTGACTCCAAATGCACACTTTTTGGGATTTAATCTCAATTGAAACTATTCCATACAATCTAGAATTACTTCCAAATCGCCTAGGTGTGTATCCCTTTTCTTGGATTTTGCCAAGGTGTCATCCACATAGTCTTCCATATTCTTATGCATCATGTCATGAAAGATAGTAGTCATAGCTCTTTGATAAGTAGCTCTGACATTTTTTAATCCAAATGGCATGACGTTCCAGCAATAGGTTCCCCATGCACAAGTGAATGCAGTCTTTTCCTGGTCTTCAGGGGCTATTTTGATTTGATTATACCCAGAAAAACCATCCATCAAAGAATAGATCTCATAGCCCACGGTCATGTCCACTATCATGTCTATGTTTGGAAGTGGAAAATCATCCTTTGGGCATGCTTTATTAAGAGCTCTAAAGTCTATGTAAACATGAATGGACTTGTCATGTTTTGAAACTAGTACAATATTGGATATCCATTCGGCATAATCAATGGCTCTTATAAATGCTACACTGAGGAGTTTCTCTGATTCAGCTTTGACAAGAAGAGCTATGTGAGGATGCATTTTCCTCAATTTTTGTTTTACTAGTTTGATACCTGGAGCTATGGACAAGTGATGCATAATGAGACTAGTGTCCAATCCTATCATGTATGAATAAGTCCAAGAAAAATTAATCTTCTTGGTTTGTAGGAACTTGGTATATGCTTGTTTTTCTTGTGTTGATACAGATTGAGCTAAATACACAATTTGTGGAGCCTCTGGTGTATTCATATTAACTGGCTGTGTAGGCTCAACAAGAACTGAAGACCTATCCTGAAAGTAACTTGGAAGATGATCAAGTACCTCATCCTTGGGTACCTCGGAGAGGTTTTCACCCTCGGATACATCCTTTATTTTTACTTTTTTAGGTTCTGACACTGCCACATAGTGGTTTTCACCATTAGAACTCTTATTCTTTTTTTCTTTTCTTTTCATTTTATGACTAAGGTACTTGATATCTGGTTCTGTCATTCTTGTAGTTGGTTCACTGGTGGAAGAGACTATGTGCTCAAGGGCATTTAGGTAACATGCTATCTCATAGTCATTTTGAAAAGTTAGGAGTTGAGGCTCTTGATAGCATTGAGACCAATCAATTAAGTGAGGATTGGTAAGGGGTAGGTCAATGACTAGCTCAATGTTGTGTATGCGAATAGTATCATCTCTGGTGATTGCAGAGTTAGGATCCGTCAAGTATCCATCTAAGGTACCCAAATCAGGACTTATCCTACTAGGCAAAGCATCATCCACTAAAGTGATTTGCAAATTCCAATCTTCTAATCCTACACTAGACTCCTTAGCTACCTTAGGTTGGGAACCATATGTGTGGACAACATCAATGTCCATGTCAACTGTAGGACAATCAGAAAGAGTTTCCCACTCATACTCATGTGAGTCTGTATCTGAATCCAGGCTAGGATGTTTACACCAAGCATATTTTTTAGGCCTTGAGGTAGAGGCTTTGATGTCACCAAGGATAACACCTTCTTTAATGCCATTTTTTTATTGAGTTCCTTGAATGGGATCCTCAACATGATCTTCAATAGTGGATTCTACTTGATCTAGGTTTGAAACTCTTGGATTGATAACTAGAGCATATAAATCTCCCCAAAGGAGATTGGTGGAAGGTACCCAATCTTCACACCTATCTTGTTGATTTTTCAAATTGTGTATGTAGCTAGATTCATCATCACTATCCATCACAGGAAGGATAGGAGCAGTTTTCTTATTCTGACTTTCAAAACCTAGGCCAACTATTGTCTTAAATCTGGGGCTAAAGAGAGCATGATTGAGTGGCTTAGCCTTAGTATCTAATCTGTGACTGAGAGGACCATGACCTGGATAGCCCATACTCTTGACCAACATGTACCCTCTCCCATAAGCCTTAGGAGATGGGGAGAAATTTTCATTATGCTTGTATTTTTCCTCCTTGTAAATCCAATCTCTAACAACTACCTCTTCTTTTTCATCCTATATGGGCACTGAGGACTCTACAAATGTATCAAATAGAGTCATTGCTCAAGATGAGGGCCACATCTCTTGTGAAGGTTTACCATAGGATCTAGGTGAGACTGGTAGTTTTGTAAAGGAGTCAATTTGATAACCTCCCATACCAAGGTCTATGGCTTTGAACTTATTCTGACATTGTGCTAAAGTGGCATCAAAGTCCTCTTCTTCTCTATTGAGAGGAACATGAGTCCCTTCTGAAATTGCATTAACAGATAATGTGCTATCCCTGGGTATACAAACTTCTACTCCATTATAGGGGAACTTGACACATTGGTGGTAGGTGGATGGCACTACTTGCATGTCATGGATCCACGGTCTACCAAGTAGGATATTATAGGCTAAAGGACTAGCATCAATAATTTGGAACAAAATGTCCTTTTCAATGGGGCCAATCCTGATAGGAAGGATGGCCAAGCCTTTGGAGCTTCTCTCTGCCTCATCATAGGCTTTAATGGTGATTTTCTTACGAGTATCAATAACTTGTTCAAAGTAACCTAGTATTTTCAACAAACTTAAGGAACAAATATTGAGTCCAGCACCCCCATCAATCAACACATGCCTAACATGGGTCTTATGAATCATGACTTCGATATCAAGGGAAAGATTATGTGGATGGCTCAAGGCTTTGTCATCTTCTTCTGAGAATGTGAGGTAGTGAGGGCTGGCAAGGTGGTTACCCATGTTTTGGAATTGGTCAACATCTATGTTGTTAGGAACATTGGATGTACGCAAAGCATCCTCAAGGACATGCTTATGTCTTGGAGACAATTCTAGGAGTTCAAAAATTGAGATTTGAGTTGGTGTTCTTTGTAACTAGTCAACAAGATTGTAGCTCATTTCAGGATTGACTGTTGACTTGGTGGTGACATTGTTGGATGTCACTTGCTTGGGTTTGCTAGACTAGTTGGAATTAGGACCTCTAATAACCACAGGACCTTGAATTTGGCTTCTGGTGACCACATTAAGAGCTTGGGATGACCTTTGAGACTGAGGACCTCTAAGCACCACCATGGGTTCTTCATCAAATATAGGAGGAGAGCCCACATCATGACTATAAGAATCTTTGTTTCGCATCATGTTGACATTTTCCTCAACAATCTCAAGCATATTAACCACATTTTCTACACCTATGTAGGTATAGTTGATTGTAGCTTTACCATTCTTGGGTTGAGAGGTTTCCCCCTTTTCATATTTGGGCAAAGGCTCCTTGAATGCCTTGTGGTCTGCATTTGTATTCAACCCATCAATCTGAAGTTTACCACTTTCAATAAGATCTTGAATGAGGTGCTTAAGTTTCCAGCAATGTTCAATGTCATGTCCAATGCCATTGTGATATTTGCATAAAGGTTTTTCATTCCAACAATGTGGCTTAACATTAGGTATGTGGAAGTTTTTTGGATCTTGTGGTTGCACAAGATTATTAGCAATAAGGGTCTTGAAAACATCCTCATAGGAGTCACCCAGTTTAGAGAACTGTCACAACTTTTTCTCAGGATTTTTTGGATACTTAGGTCTATTCTCTTGTTGGCTAGAGGATGTGTTGAGCTTCATAGCTTGGACTGCACTAGACAAATGTAGGACTCCTTGATCCTTGGGTTGGGAAGAGTCCACAACTCTGTCGTTGACTACTTGCTTATTCTTGTTCCAGTGTGAGTGCTTACCTTTATCCTCATTGGCATTGTTAGGATTTTGACCATTGTTGTTATTGCTATGTTTGGTCAAAATGCCTTGTTCCTTTAAGACATCCTCAATTTGACATGTTGTCTCAACCATAGTATCGAAGGAATCAAAGACCATTTTTTGAACCTCATAACGCATTTCAGGCACCAAATTACTAACAATGATGTCAATCCTTTCATGCTCAGGAATAGTCCTAGAATAGTGGGAGCACAATCGTCTCCACCTTTGTAAGAAGATAACAAAGGATTCCCCTTGGTTTTGTTTCAAATTTCATAAGTCCAACATAGTGACTAATCTTGATAAGTTGTATGCAAAATATTGAACAAATCTATGGACAAGTTCTTTGAAAGTTTTGACGGGAGGGGTAATGTTGGTAAACCACTCCATGGCTTGGCCTTTGAGGCTCCTTGGAAATAATCTCATAAGGTAAGAGTCATCTTGGTGAAACTCAAAACTCATGGTGTAAAAATGGTGCACATGATCATGTGGATCACCATTGCCATCATACTTGTCATATTGGGGAATTTCAACTTTCCTAGGAAAATTCATCATAGTCACACTTTTGTCAAAAGGATTGGGACAAATAGAATCAAGTGAAAAGGAAATTTTAGGTGCCAACACCTTTTCCATCATTCATTTGAGTTTCTTGATTTCCTCTTCTTGAGAGGGTCCTTGCTTCTTGATCCTCCTATCCACATCAAAGTTGTAAGGGACTCTAGCACCCTTGTTAATCAAGCTCTCTAGGAACCTATCTTTGTTTTGATCAAGGTACTTCTCCACATATTGTTGGAATAGTGGCTCTTGTTGCATTCTCATAAAATCTTGATCATCAAAACTTGTACTACTTCCTCCATGTTGAGAGCCATGATGAGCTCGTTGGGAGGGTTGTCTTGAGTTCCTAGGAGGCGTTCATCTCCTATGTTGTGAAATCCTTCCTCCTCTAGGACTAGGAGATCTTGAAGGAGTCCTTGACCGCCTTCTATTTCTTGGTGTTCTTGAGGGAGTAGAGGGTGGAGAGTTGTTTCTACTATTGGTACCCCTTTTGTTAAATTGGTCATTGAGTTGTTGGGCTAAAAGCCTATCTTGTTCCTCTTGGAATGCTTTTCTTCTCAATTCCAACAAGGCTTGTTGCTCTTCCTCTAGGTGTCAAACCTTTCTTCTTTAGCGGCTTGCTCATCCAAAAAGGCTTTCTTTTCATGCTCAATTATTTTAAGCCTTTCATTAGCATATCTTGAGGTTGTTTTGAGTGGCAAGTTGGACCTTGAGTGTTTGAACAAGTTGTTAGTGAATGCAGCATTCACATGAGCATCACTAGATTCATTGTTTTGGTCTTCATGTTGTGACTATGCATCTTGGTGAGCTTGGGCATAGTGCCTTTCAGCTCTTTGATGAGCATCTAGATATCTTGAGTTAATAGGGGGTGATTCAAGTTGGTTGTCATCACCAAACAACATGTTGTCCCTATGTCTTTGGAAAATGTCATCAAGAGTTTGATCCATTGCTTCTCTTTGTCTCCTAGTCAAAGTGTAACTCATGTCCATATTTGATTGAGAGGATGGTAAAGAGGCACTCAACTCACTAGGATTTCTCTTTGGGTCAAACCAAACCTCAGACTCGCTCCTAGGTGATTGATCAAAGATGGGTTTCTTCCCCTTTTGCTTTTGATGAGTTTGGACTAAGGGTAATTGTTCAAAGACAACTTGAGGTCATCTTCCTTGACTAACTTGGTACCTTGTCGTAACCGACATGAAAGGAAAGGACCCTTGGTGATAAGATGACCTTATGCAATGTCAATACCAAACAAGGATAGTGAAAGTGTTCAATTGTCCAGCAAGAGATGGTAAGATAGAAAACTACAAAAGGTGTAAACTAATCCTACCATAGAGGTGCATAATAAAATGATGAGTATCCTAACACATATGGGCCAAGAAAATGGATTTAACCAAATATATTTTGAAATTGAAACTGAATTTTGATGGAAGTGAATTGGACAAAAGAGTACTAAAACTCTCCAAGCATGTTACCAAAGAATCTAAAGGTATACTTTTTCAACAAGGATAATTCCTAACTTATCGATGCCAAACAAGACTACTTTGTAAAATTAGAGAACACTAATTCAAGGGGTCTAAAATTAGGAACCCAAGGTACAAACAGGTTTCTAGTAGTAGAGTAAGTCACCTTCTAAAATCTGGTCAACTAAAGAAAAGACTCAAAAATTGCACAAACCAGATAGGCAGCAAAAAGACTCTATGCGACAGTTTCCAGGCGAACAGTGCGATAATTTCTGAGTAGGCAATATTTTCCAGTAAGCAGGGTGATAGTTTCTAGGTAGCCTTTGCGATACTTTCCAAGCAAGCAGTGTGATAGTCTTCCAGTGATGAACTATCGCATGATAATTATTAGTATAGTGCGTGATACTATTTCAGGATCGTACAACTCTTGAACAGTGAGTGCTAAAAATCTTAGTTTTAAGGGTAGTTTGTTCAAAATTTTAGTTTGAAGGTTGGATTTTTCAGTTTCAAGCACAGTGATAGCAGTAAATAGATAGGTTTGCAAACAGTAGGTGATCAAACATGTCATAAAACACTTGTACAAGGGAAAAAGAAACCTTGCCAAGACAAGCAATTTGTGATATCAAAGCAATAAAATCCTATGAATGCTACCGTGATGTTTGATGTTTGAGAACATTTACACAGGTAGATCACAATGAGAACACTTCAAACACTTACTAGCCTAGAAGGAAAAAGGCTCAATACTTAACAACTTGACCCACACTTGATGTCCCATCACCTCACACAAAGTGGTTGCCCACAATAGATATTGGCTTTGTCGTACTGGAAGTGTGAATGACATAACCAAAGGAACACAGATGGTTTGTAATCTTGGGGTGATCTAGGTTATTCCACTTGGATCAATCCTTGCACCAAGAAGCTAAGCGGCAAAATAGGGTGGCTTCTATCTATGGTTCTTAATAAGGGCTTCCATTCGCAATACCCCTCTTTCTCCCCAAAGGGACTCCTTACCTTGCAGCAAGTAACAGACCTCATAGCCACAAGAGTACCTTAAGCATTCTTGCCCAACATTTTCCTCATGGTCACAATCCCACAAGTACTCACATTAAGAGAAGACAAGTACTATGTTCACCAAGGTTTTGTGTCCTTGATAGCATTGAGTTTATAGTGGGTTGGAATAGCCCGTGAAAATCTTTTCCCCACTTGGGTCGTTACTCTTGATTGCTCAAGAGTAGGCCCACTAAAGGATTCTAAAAGCTAAAAAAAGAGTGGATCAATCTTTGAGTGTCAGGATTTCTGTTTCACCTCAAGGGTGAAGAGCATAATCTCCTAGCTCAAAAATATCTCCCAAACACACCAAGCAAAGGTTCAATTACCCTCTTGCTTTCAAAATCTAAAGATGGGTCAAGATTTTTTGGTTCACCATAAGAGTGAAGAGCATACTTCTCCTACCACCCAAAGATTCCTACAACAAGATATTAAGTGCCTAATAAATGAAACAACTAGTATATGCCACACTCAAAAGAAAGCAATTAAATAAGCACTTGATTTGTTTTTATGCTTTGGGAAGCCCTACAAAAACTATTAGTAGCCCTTGTGCATGAATTTTTAAGCAAATAATCAAGCAATAGGAGCACCTACAAGCACCACTTATTAACCCTACAAGGGTTAGCACATCAAAAACTGAATGAAATCTAGAAATAGACCCCTATCCTACAACAGCAAATAAAAAATTTGAATCAAAACCAAGTAGATCTTGCAAAGAAATAACAAAAATTGCTCACTGCCAAGCCTGGGCAATATTTTTGTCAGAGAAATAGTCATGTGATATTTCATCCTATACTGCTGCAATAATATATCTCCAAACGATAATTCCTGCTACTTGTGTGCGACAGAAAATAGAACAATAGTCCGATATAATCTACCAAAGAGTGCGATATTATAACTGGTAAAATATCGCACTGGTATGTTAGAAAATATCATACGATATTGGAAAACTATCACACAATATTTCTGTCAAGAAAACCAAAGACCAAAATATTGATGAAAAATTAGTAGAAATGCATAAAATGAAGGACAAAACAAGAGTGTTCTTCCCCACGGTGGGTGCCAAAAATGTACGCACTAAATAGTGCAATTCTCTAAGTCATTACTTCCAAGGGAATCAATGAATGGGAAACCTTGAGAAAGCGACCTAGAGCTCCCTAGGCATGGAGTCACAAGATTGTTTGAATATTGCTCTCAGCTAGAGCTTATTGAAGCATGCAACCTTGCTAGTAAACCGCACAATGGGAGATTCCAAGAGACAAGGGCAACAATGCCAATATCCTCAAGAATCAACAATGAGAATGCAATGCAATGCAAGCTATTCTAAGAATGAAGATGCAAGCTAAACTATGAAAATGAAAGATAGAAGTATTACAAGCCCTTGCTAATTAAGCTATGTGAGCTAATCTAGAGCATAAAAGAAACTAAGCTAGATGCCATGAAAGCTATAATGCAAGAAATGAAACTAGAATGCAAGACTGATCTCCAAAAGCTCTAAAGTCTCCAAGAAATCCTGCAGCATAAGGTTAGTATTCAAAACATGGATGCTAAAATGAGAAGAGAACTCTCCTTTTATAAGAAATGAGAAAGAAGGGACCATGGAGATTAAGAGGCAAAAGATTTAATCAAGGGTGGAGCTTGAAAGAGGAGCAATCCATGTGCACAAGTATCCTCCAATGAGAAAATAAAAGTTGACTTTTGTGTCCATATGAGACAAAAAGGCCTTTTTCCCTTTTTATAAAATAAGAATAATGCTTTATTTGTGCAACTTAGGATAAGAGGAAAAGTGGGGGCTTTTTATTTAATAAAAGGGGAGGAAATTCCTTTTAATTAAATAAAGTCTTTAGGATAAAATGGTTGGCCCATAGAAAATAATGGAAAATGATAAAATAAGATTTGATCAAGGAAATTGATAAATGTTGATTTTTTAAAATATTGATTCAGGGATTTGATAAATTGCTGAATGGGGGCCCAAAGTCTAGGCGACCATTTTAGGGTGTAGGTTCAATTTTTTGACACCTCGCAAATGGTGTTTTTCAACACCTCCCCAATTGTTTTTTTTTACACTACCCTAATGTCAAGTGTTTCTCAACACTTATCAGATATCTTACCCACAGTCTAGCATGATATTCAATATTTCTCACTGGCAGATGTGATACTCAAAGTCTGATTCTATGACCTACACACACGCACTTAAACACTTGACTCGATGAGACCTGTTTGACTTTATTTCTTTGTGTGATGTCTATGATGATTTCTTTGACGAGTGTTCTCTCCCTAATAGTATTCAATGATGCTGATCTAGAAGACTAGGGGCATGAGGACATGTTTTATTGCTTTTTCTGCTTGTGGGTATATTTTGTTGGTCCTAACTGTCATTAGCATTTATGCTTGTTCCACTTGACAATAGGATCTACAAGGTATTATCCTTGATAGTTTGCACAAGTGCATACTTCTAGCCATCTTGACTTTCCTTGTGTCTCGATGCAAGTATAATCTTGCTATACTAAACTTAGGTAATCTCACTGCACTAGTCATCTTGACCTATATGTCTTTGATGTCTAGGTGGGATTCCCACATATCTATCTTATATAGATCATATTCAGATTCACATAGTCATACTAGTGTGCAATGTATGATCTTCTAATGCTACCAATAACACTCGATGTAAATAATAGAGTCTAAAAGCTTTGTGACCTTGCAAGTAAACCACTTTTCATAGTAGCTTGCATTTTTAGGTTCATGTTAGTTTAATTTTGCATGTTGCATATGGAGAGAGCTCTCCTTCATCTTTCATGGACTTGTCGATCAACTGCTATCACCTGTCCTTTTCTTGATCATGTCTTTCGCTCCTTGTCTTTCACATCACATCCTTTTCCTATCATCACAATGGGTTAATCTTATCATCATATATAAAATGACCCTTTTTGCCCCTTATATACCATTTTGACTTTTTGACCAATTTTCAAAATACATCGGAATTGCATGAAAATTGCACCCCTAGCTAATTTTGACATCCTGGATTCATTTTCACAATAGAAATTGAAATCTAAGTTCATCTTGATTGTCAAAATCACATTTCAAAATTTTCCCCTTTTTCTGCATAGTTGGCTGACCATTTGAGGCCTGATCCTTTGATCTTTGTTGGGGCATCTTCATTTCTTCATCTCCATGTCTTTCAACCCTCTAATCTTTCATTTATTTTCATTCACTTCATCTTTCTGAGGTTTGACTCCATCCTAATCCTATATCTTTCCCAGTCAAACTTAGTCAAACTGGGGCATATCTTCACTACTTGATGGTTATCCTATCATCCTTTCATCTTCGATTATGATTTCTAGTGACTTGATCAAGTTTATCAATTTTTTGTTCTCCTCTACCTGATTTTGATTTCGATTCTGAGGGGGCAGTACCTATCAAACTTTAATCTTTGATTCAGCCTATCAATTGAACCTTGAGATTCTTATCTCTTATTTTAGACTTGACAATTACTTATATACAACAGTGATTGGCCTTGTCTTTTAGCTTATGCTTATGCTTGTCCTAATATGTTCCCATCCATCAAACACATAGCTAGGTTGTTTTGTGATCCCAAATCGATCTCACATTTCAATTTCATTCTTTGACTGCATTTGATCCCAAATCGATCTCACATTAGTCAAAGAGGGGAAAATGTATGCACCCTAAAATGGTTGCGTAGACTTTGGGCCCCCATTCAACAATTTATCAAATCCCTGAATCAATATTTTCAAAAATCAACATTTATCAATTTCCTTGATCAAATCCTATTTTATCATTTTCCATTATTTTCTATGGGCTAACCATTTTATCCTAAAGTCTTTATTTAATTAAAAGGAATTTCCTCCCCTTTTATTAAATAAAAAGCCCCCACTTTTCCTCTTATCCTAAGTTGCACAAATAAAGCATTATTCTTATTTTATAAAAAGGGAAAAAGACCTTTTTGTCTCATATGGACACAAAAGTCAACTTTTATTTTCTCATTGGAGGATACTTGTGCACATGGATTGCTCCTCTTTCAAGCTCCACCCTTGATTAAATCTTTTGCCTCTCAATCTCCGTGGTCCATTCTTTCTCATTTCTTATAAAAGGAGAGCTCTCTTCTCATTTTAGCATCCATCTTTTGAATACTAACCTTATGCTATAGGATTTCTTGGAGACTTTGGAGCTTTTGGAGATCATTCTTGCATTCTAGTTTCATTTTTTGCATTATAGCTTTCATGACATCTAGCTTAGTTTCTTTTATGCTCTAGATTAGCTCACATAGCTTAATTAGCAAGGGCTTGTAATACTTCTATCTTTCATTTTCATAGTTTATCTTGCATCTTCATTCTTAGCATAGCTTGCATTGCATTGCATTCTCATTGTTGATTCTTGAGGATATTGGCATTCTTTCCCTTGTCTCTTTGAATCTAGCATTGTGTGGTCTACTAGCAAGGTTGCATGCTTCAATAAGCTCTAGCTGAGAGCAATATTCAAACAATCTTGCGACTTCATGCCTAGGGAGCTCTAGGTCCATTGCTCAAGGTTTCCCATTCATGGATTCCCTTGGAAGTAATGACTTAGAGAAGTGCACTATTTAGTGTGTACACCAGGTGTGAAGGTGATTATAAAAACTTTGTTAGTTGGCCTTGTTTGTGGTCATTTGTACATTGGTATATTTCATTTTGAGATGAGAGGATGTATGATGTTTATGGTACCTAAATATTTGATGTTATGAGTTAAAGCATGTAGTTTATCATGATGTCGTGATAACTTGTTTATTTATTGGTTGCAGTTATAGTGGGATCTTATGAGAGTGATGTGTTGGTGATGTAGGATTGATTTATGATTTGAAATATTTCACCATCATATGTATCTTCTTGGTTCAGATATCTTGGTTTCACTTTTCATTACTGACATATCATTTTTATATTTGTATACCTAGAGGGTCTTGATGTAGGAGATGGTTGTCACGATGCCATGTGTGACTTGGTACTATGATTGAGTAGGAGGTTTTGGTAGTTATGTTGATTCACCATTGGATGGTGGATGATCCTTTTTAGTATTGTAGATGTTGGACAATGCCTTAGATCCTATTGTTGAAGAAGGGCCTTTCACCTTTGTTTGTTCAGTAGTTGGTGAGAGTATCCTCATGTGATTGGAGATGTTGACATTTTGAGAAATCAAGGGGTTCTTTGTTGAGACGTGGTTACTTCTTTCATTTGACTTGTTATCCTTATTTGGTAGGAAAGTTCAATTGTTACGTCATGGCACTCTTGATTGAATGCTTAGAGTTGTCACATGATATGGTTTATTGATATGTTCATATGGAGAATTTTATCTCTTTGAATGAGATAGTTTAGATCATGTTGTCATGTTTATGTTTATTATTCAGCTAATTGGATCTTTGACCTTAATCTTGGTTTAGTTTCTTAGTATTGACTACATTGATAATTTGTTTGATACTTCATGATAATGATGTATTGCATTTGGATTTTGGCATGGATTGATTGGCTATAGGTTCTCATGGATACTTGGGTACTTAGGTGAAGTTAATATTCTCTTGTGGTTAGAGATATGTGTTGGGATGCTTGATAATTTTAGTATGAAGACCAAGGAGAATTAAACTAGTATGGACTTGAGAGGAGAGCTTTCTTCCATTATTCTTGGGGTAAGTACACAAAGATTGGGGGGCAGAAAGGGGGTATAAGATGGCACTTTTTTTCAAAAATTAGAAAACTTTGAATTTCAACAAGAAATTAAAGATAGACTCAAAATTTTAAGATGCAATTGGAACAAGAGTTGTAGTACTCTAAAACTAGTTTCTAAACTACTATTTTTTAAAAAATGGTACAGTTTAACGCCCTCAAAAAGGGGGAGCACAAACAGTGGTCTTGTTTTTTGTGAAAAAACTTAACATAGTGTCTACTGTCCTCCCCCTAAAATTTCAACCTTTTTTCTAAAAAATTTTAATCGCTCTAGTGATATGTTAGCTAATACCATGTAGTTTATCCCACATTTTTCTACTAATTTTTTTTATGAATATATGATTTTTTATAAATTTTCTAAGTGGACGCATCTCGAAAATGTTAAATTTATTTGTGCTCCCTTTGGAAATCATTAAAAACTAATCAAAAATCAAAACTTCTTTTTTTATTAAAAGTGTGTAGAATGGAGTCTAGTTTTGAAAAAAGTAACTTGTTTGAAAATTTGATGAACGGGCCAAAATCTAAGCCCAAAATACTACACATTGGTTTTTGTCAAAAAGAATAAATACATACAATCAAAAGTAGAGATGAAAAGCTTAATAATCTGGACTCAAAATAAATTATATGGTTAGATATCTAACAGAGAGATCTATAATATCATGTTGTCAAATTTTATCATTATTGAGCCACATGTAAACCTGACTGAGAGCACACCAGAAAAAAATATGAATTTTTTGTATGTTTGTTCGAAAACACGTCTCAAAATTGTTTGAATCCTTGAAGCCTTTGGATTGGATCTCCAAAGAAAATCCAAGGCTTAGGCTTGGTGGATTCCAAATTTGTTCAAAGCGCGCACACAAAATAGCGTGTACGCCCTTTAGGGTGTATACACTTTTCAAATCAAAATATTGAAATTTTTTTATTTCATGCAATTTCTAATTTGTAGTAGTTTAAATAGTGTCTATGTATTATAGTGTGTTTGTGCTATAGTGTGTATTCTCTATAGTGCATATGTGCTATAGTACGTGCATGCAATAGAGAGAATATAAAATGGATTGAGGGAGGAACAAAGAGGGACAGAGTGGCAGGCCCTGCCTGACCAATTTCAGCACTAAGACCATACATAAAATGTAACATTTATGTATAAGTTACATATGATACTCCTAAGAGGTTTTTTTTCATTAATTATGAGTAAGTTACATTGATTGTCAAATTCATTCAATAAAGAAGGAAAGACAGGTCGGTAAAGCATACAAGCTATTCGACAAAGGATATAAGGGAACATGTAATTTAGTAAATGTAAAGAAAGTTTAGACACAGAGCATCTAGCACCATGTTTTACCAAGCTACAACATCAGACAAACCAAGATGATGATATAATTACTAAGCTAGAGGAAAATGTGTTATCGAGCATACCAAACCGACACTAGGAGAATCTTTTGATACATTGAATCTAGACACCGAACATAAAATGGTTTACAAATCTCTAGGATATTGCATGCCATGGCATTGGATATTGAAACACGATGATTATACATGATTACAAAGTGAGATCTACGAATGAGAATTAAGTATGAAATATGCATTCGAGGAGTAACCAATGCTAGTATCACTTGTAGAGATGATTCTAGAACATCTACCACCGCTTCTATAATTGTATATAAATGGATCAGAGAGTGAAGATCATGATACATGCATGAGAAGGATATTTGCATGTATGAAGCATAAATTGCAGAGAAGGTGATGAGTAGAGAATCCACTGAGTAACAAAACATTGAAGGGAAAAAAGTGATTGTGATTCAAAATTGAATCTACCGAGTACTGAAATGATATTGTGAGTAGTACATAGTATGAGGTAATAAGTTAGTGAGTGTAAAGTATTTGATATTCATATGATTGATGTAAGTTTAACATAAAATATTTGTGTTACTAATTAAAGAGTAATCTGAATTGTAAAGTCTCTTAACCTGGAAGATCCTAATAGATCTTATATTGTAAATCATTTAACCAGGTATAGTTCTTAGATTAGAATTGTAAAATCCTTTTAAAAGGTATACTTAACAGGTCTTAAGACTCTTAACCAAGTTAGTACTCTTAATAGAGTAAGCTATCAGAAATAGCTAAAAGTCTAGCTCTAACCGAGAAAACTTTTTACTGATGTAGTGAAGTCTTGTAGGTTTCATCCCCACTACAGTTTCTATCCTCTAACAAGGATTTATGCGATACCAAAATGATTGTGTTATGAGTTATATGTTATGTTTATATGTTTTATGTAATGCATGTAAAAGTTATGGAATCACTAATTGGTTAATCAAGAAATTTTAATTAGTTTAAAAATTATTTTACAGTACTGATTCACCCCTCCCTTCTCAGTACTTACCTTTCCATACCTAATCCAGCAACTAGTATCAGAGTGTAGTCTCTTATTAAGAAGGTTAATCAGTTGAGAGGAAATATCTGGAGAAATGGAGAGCTATAGGTATGAAAGGGTGATTTCTAATATGGAAATGGAACTAAGAATGGAAATGAGAAAATTAATGAATTAAGGAGAAAATTGATGCATTCGATCAACAAGAGGAAGGCACTAGCACATCAACTGAAAGACACTCAAGATAAAGTGGAAGAACTTGAAGAACAATCAAAGGGAAGCATTGATGCAGGTGCATCATGAGACTTGCAACATTTTGATAATTCTAGCTTAGACATGGTTATTCTACATTGTGATATGGATTAGTAAGCCATTTCATATCTTATTAATGTAATTGGGTATGAGACTGGGTCTCGGTTAAATCATAGTAGTCTAAGTGTCTTAATTGGTATAATAAATCTTAATGGCCTTAATGGTCTAAGTGTCATAGCTATAATAAATAGTAGGTTTATATAATCGTGAAGTTGACAACTCTGTTGTCAACTCCACGATTCATTATTAGGTTATTAATCATCTAAATTGGTTTCAAGTCTGTTGGAATAGTAAAAGTTAAGAATTAGTTTTATGAATCAGTTTTGGTTAGTTATCAGGTTTTTGGGGCAAGTCTTTTATCTTGCAACCTGATAAAGATAGAGGAAAATGGCACAAGAGAGGATTCGGTGGAAAACCAGAATGATCAATGTAATATGTATGATGAATGAAATCATGGTCTAGTTTTACATTTTATTCTTCTTTGTGATCGTTTAGTTTTCCCAAATGTTTCATTTTTCTTATTTACAACTCATTTTGTCTAGTTTTCTCTTTTAGTTCGACAATCTAACATCCATATTGTCATCAGGATCAAGCATGTCTTTAATATGAATATGCCATGATGGAATTTGGTGTAAAAAAGAATGATTTTTTATTGTAATATTTTGTGTTTCTTCTGAATGTAAGTTAATTCTCAGTATCGAGTTTATTGAAGAAGTTTATTAGTTTTTCGAATGCAGTTTATGGTAACAGAGAAATAAACTAAAACATTAAGTGTTAGTCGGAAGCACTATGTTGACAGAGAGACCAAATCTAATCAAAGTTCTTCATGATTGTACTCAGCTTTTAGAGATTGGAAAGGGTGACTGGTAGGGTGTTTGTACCTGCGTGAAAACTGTGTTTCCACTATCACTAGTTTGTGTAAAGTATCAAAGATGATCACAAGGTGGTGAACAAATTTCCTTTTCATTTGGGCATCACTAAGAAAAGAAAGGTCATTGATCACTATTTGTTGTAGGGTGGTAGATCAGTGCCAAGAAACGTCATAGACAGACAAACCCGTGAGCCCTGTTCCTACAACAAGGGGTGGTTAAAGGATTTGAGATTCTTGTGTTTGCTGTCAACATTTGAAAATAGAAAAGGTGACAGACATAAAATATATGTAGCGATAGTCCCACGAGTTGATTGAACTTGAAGTTTGTTTATGAAAGATCTACAAGGAATGAACAAATAGTGACTACAAATCACTGTTTATTAATCTTTTGGTGCAAAGTGCTAACTTGGTGTTGCATACCTATTCATAAGTGATTGTTGTGGGAGACCTAATTCATCTTGGTCAAATGAATGTGCATCCCTCTTCAAGCATTTAGGAGTGTTGAAGCATCATCAACTTTGAGAATTGTTAGGAGGCATCAGATTATAGATTTCGGTTGGGCTTATTCACCTTCAGTTGCCAAGCTCTACATCAAGCATGCATGATGAATCTGGTGCTATAATATTAGAACTATCTAAAAAGAGCAAGAACCTTGTTGATCTAGTTAAAACATTGAAAAGAGAACAAGAAGCCCAATCGGCAAGGATGTGTGAAATCCTAGAACAAAAAGGAAAAGCTGAAGATGACAAAAGAAAGGTGGAAGATGAAAGAAGAAAAATGAACACAAGACTGGATGAGAAAGATAGGGAAATACTAAGGTTAACACAAATTCACTACAACTTCAAAGACTACATAGTTAGTGTAAATCAAGATACTACAAGGAAATTTGGAGAGATCGTTGACCTGTGATCTAAGAATGAACATCAAAAAAATGATCTGAAATTTGAGAAAGATTCTAATGAAGTCTTGAAAAGAAATGAAGAACCACTAAAGATATTGGATGAAAATATAAGAAATCAAAGACAACCGAGAGATACTACTGGACTTGGATATAATGAAAAAAATACTATTGAGAATGGTGATTCCTCAAATCAAGTAGCCAACTGAGATAATGCTTCCAACCCACCAAAGTCAAAGAAGCCTACATGCTACCATTGTGGGAAACCAAAACACACAATAAATGTTTGCTAGAGAAAAAGAGGTAATCCACCGAGTACTCCTAAGTTTAATGGTCATTGTTACAATTGTAATAAATATGGTCATAAAGCATTTGAATGTAGATCAAGAGTTGCTAAAAATCCAAGGAAGCCAAAGTTTGAGGGTTACTGTAGTAATTGCAAGAGATATGGTCATAAATATGAAGAAGGAAAGTCACAAAGAAGGAATAAGAAATGGGTCCCTAGCTAACATAATGCTAAAAACAAATGACAAGGACCAACTATACCATGGGACTATAATACAAGAATCAGTTGTACTACATGTGAAAGATTTGTTCATATTTCTGCAAATTGCTTTAGGATGCATGGCATGAACATTAGGAAATCATGGAGAAACTATGGAATGGCTTGTTTCCACTCTCACATGGTCAGTCACCTAGCCAAAGACCACAGGTACTTAGGTAATGCCCGAACTAAGGAACAACTGAGTGAAAAGACTCTTGAGTTAATATTGATGAAAGAAGAGATCAAATGAATAAGAATTGGGGAAGGAAGTCTTAATATAATGGAAAAAAACTTGGAACAACTGATGGCACCACATCCATTAGATTGGGTGCACCTATGTTCACTTAATCTGTCAAAGGTATGTGTAGGATTTGATAACCTAAATTCTATCTTAAATCTGTTCCTAGAGTTAGTTCAAAGATCCATATTAGCATACTAAGATGCATTTGGATATAAGGTGTGAAGTTAATATTTCATATGTTGATTAGTAAAGTGTATAAGTTATTTTATTACATTTAGTGAAAGATGGAATAGTTTGGTTATTGGTGAAAAGAAGTAGGTATGAAGCATTTAATGTAAAAAATTTAGCCATTGGAAGCCCTAATCAAGGAAAAACTATAAATAGAGGTCATTATATTTCATTTTCACCTTACATTATCACAAGCACTTGAAGAATTTGATAGAGAAGCAACTACTGAATGACTTCAAGAGATCATTTGAGAATTCCAAATAGCATTAAGCGCATTCAAGGATTTCTAGTGCCTACCGATCTATGTTCACAAACTCTAATTGTTATTTAAATGAAACCCAAGTGTTTAAAGAATATTTTTGAGATCAATATGGAACCTAAGATACAAAAACTAGTCATTGTTGAGAAGATTGATGGACTATGAATGCTAAGTACAAGCTTCTTCCCATTGTTGTTGTGGAAGTTGACAAAACTAGAGCCCTATCATCAATCCTGCCAAGGGTTATAATGACTAAAGATGTTCATGTCTTCATTCACTGCAAGATTTAAGACATATGCTGAACAAAAATTGAAACATCATATAGGAATCTTTGTGTTAGTGGAAAACTGAAAGATAACCATACACATTTGTAGACTGAGGGTTTGGTACATGCTATGCATGCACCAACAGTTTTCAAGCACGAATGGATGAGGATAGTACTTAGTCAAGTACATGATTAGTTCGTGTGGCTCAGTGGACTAGTTAAAATCACTAAAGATGTTATGCATATAGTAACATGATTTTTGAATAGTGATAGACCAAGGGCATACAAGAAAATTGACAAGAATAAGTTATGTGAGCTTACAAAATCCAAATGAGATGGAAGAGGATTGAATTTATCTACTATGGATGATCCTGAGTTAAGATTCACATCCAACATTATATCTTAACAAATATTTTAGTCATCTCGGGTAGATAGTGTACCCTATGGAGCTATTGATATTGCATACAAATTTATTAAAAATGATATGAAGATAGACCTATGTAAGATATTGTTGAAGCAACTAGATGATAATATGAACATCATCAGGAAAGGAAAATCAAAAACTTTGAAGTTTGAAGAACTTCTGGTATGTATTTTCTTCTATCTTCAAAATTTCTTTCCTACACTCAGTGAAGTAGTTTGGAAAGAAGATAAACTCATTGTTTATCAGATTAATGATTATATTCACAGCGTAGGAGATAATTTTGATGTAGTCATGAATGTCTATTATGGTAAATTTCAAAGTAAGATGCATAAGAGATTTAGAATTCCACCTCAGCTTGTGGAAGAGTATAAGGATGAGTTGTGTTTTGAAGTTGACACCAACACTTTCATAATAAGAGTTGTAGAGCCTAAAACTATGTGGCTACCACCCATGGAATATGAACTAGATATTGATGTTGCATCAATATAGATTAAATGTCTTTTAGAGAAACCAGTTGAAAAGTTACATGCAACTTGGTATAGAACATTTGAGGAATTTAAAGAGAAAATAAGGATAGGTATATTGATACCTAAGGAAATAAAAAAGACAAGAAGAATGATAAATAATTTGTGAGAGAATCCAAGTGTTGTTGCTGAAGGTAAAGAGGTTTCTGAACTGGAGGCTAAGGGGAAGAAGACAAGAGTAAATAAAGAGACCCCCAGTCCAATCAGTGTAAGCCCATCTACAAGGTCTACCTCCACACCGAGATAAAAGAAGAAAGAAAAGGTAGAACGAGTAAAGACAAAAACCTACATTAGAGAGAATAAGGCTACTAGAAGAACTAGAAGAAAATTAAAGTTGCAACAAGAGAGTGACACTGAGACTGAGGACATCTCACAATTTAAGGTTGTGCAAATTCAAGCACCAAAAGTGAAAATTCTTGATGAATTGCTCAAGACACTTGAAAAATATAGAGGTTATTCAGTTTTGAAATAATTTGAGCTAAGAAAAGATGAGAATCGGATTAGAATGGATCTTATGGAACTCCAAAAAAAATTGATTCCACATATTGAATCATTGCAAAAATAGCTACATAATGTTACAAGCTAGGGTTTTTGTTGCACCAAAAGATCAAACTATTAATGCTTGATACAACCACTAGACTTGTAGAAGACACAAGAGGTGGTTAAGCCATGTTGTGAATCCCAAGGGGAGTGCTCAATACTTTTCCAACAATCTCCCCCTCAGCGTTACTTGAGGGGATTTGAACCTATGAACAACCTTTGATACCACTTGTTACAAGCTAGGGTTGTCGTTGCACCAAAATATCGACCTGTTAATGCCCGTTACAACCACTAGACTTATAGAAGACACAGGAGGCGGTTAAGCCATGTCATGAATCCCAAGGGAAGCACTGACTATTTTTCCAACACATAAGGCCAAGGAGTTAGTCAGAACATGAGATGTTAGTGCTATGGATAGTATGGTGAGTTTGACTACTGACTTTAGTGAGAAAATCCTAGTGTTACAAACACTAAAGGATATATGGAAATTATTATTGAAGGATGCTACTGACAGGTATAAAACTATTTTTGAAAAGATCTCCACTGCAAATAAGAAGTAAGTTCTTATTTTGGCATTTTTCTTAAAAATAGGGGAATATAGGAAATGAATATATGAATATAGTATCTATGATACAAATGAAAATATGAGAGGGAATATAGTATGAATAAGGAGGATAGATATGTATGGATAGATATGATCTAGGAAGTAATACTTCAGGGGGAGTAATATGTTTACTGAGGAATGGATAATTTTGACAAGAAATAAAATTTGAATTTTTTATAACTTTGAAGGTTTTAAAAAAAGATACCAAACTAATGCCAAAGGAGGATATTGATACTCTTGAGATCTATTTAGTTTTCATTAGTTATGAGGAAGTTACATTGATTTTCAAATTCATTCGGTAAAGATGGAAAGACAAGTCGGTAAAGCACAAAATTTATTCGGTAAAGGAAATAAGGGAACATGTAATTTAGGTGAAGGTAAAGAAATTTTAGACACCAAGCATCAATCACCATGTTGTAACAAGCTCCAACATCAACTAAACTGAGAAGATGAGACAATTACCAAGCTAGAGGAAAATGTGTTACCGAGCATAGGAGGCTGACACTAGGAGAACGTTTTAATACATTAAATATGGACACTAAATAGAAAATGGTTTAAAAATATGGAGAATATTGTATGTTAGAGCATTGGAGATTGAAACATGATGATTATACATGATTACAATGTGATATCTACAAATTATAATTAAGTATGAAATATGCATTGGAGGAGTAACCAATGCTAGTACCACTTGTAGAGATGATTCTAGAACATCTACCACTGCTTCTAGAATGGTATATAAATGGATCAAAGTGTGAAGATCATGATGCATTTATGAGAAGGATATTTCCATGTATGAAGCAGGGATTTCAAAGAAGGTGATGAGAAAAGAAGCCACCGAGTAACAAAACAGTGGAGAGCAGAAAGTGATTATGATTCGAAATTAAATCTACCGAGTACTGAATTAATGTTGTGAGTAGTACATAATATGAGGTAATAAGTTAGTAAGCATAAAGAGTCTGATATGCATATGATTGATGCATGTTTAATAGACAAGTTTTGTGTTACTGATTAAAGAGTAATCAAAATTGTAAAGTCTCTTAACCGAGAAGATCCTAACAGATCTTATATTGTAAATCTGTTAACCAGGTACAGTTCTTAGATTAGAATTGTAAAATCATTTTGCAAGGTAGACTTAACAGGTATAAGATATAACTGAGAAAACTATTTACTGTAATGGTGAAATCTTGTGGGTGTCATCCCCACCTCATTTTTTAATTCTCTAGTAAGGATTTATGCGATACCAAAATGATTGTGTTATGAGTTATATGTTATGTTTATATGTTTCATGTAATGCATGCAAAATTTATGGAATCGGTAATTGGTTAATCAAGAAAGTTTAACTAGTTTAAAAGTATTTTACAGTACTGATTCACCCTTCCCCTCTTAGTACTTACCCTTTAATACCTAATCCAACAACATACTCTTCCTTTCTTATACTTAAGTTAAATTATATATATATACTTTCAGGATGTTTGAGGGTTGTTTCAACTTAATAGGAGTTAAGATAAAAATGAAAGATTTTGACGATTTTAGGAAATCCCTAACTTAGCCAAATTTTAGGAATCAACACATTATCTCCAACATGACTCCTAGTGGACTATAGCTTGCAACCTTAAGACCTTGACTTGTGCACAATCATTTGAGGATCATTGATCATTGTAATTTTTATGCTATGGTTAGTATGGTAATTGACATGTCTGTTTAAACATGTTAGGAGAGAGAGAGAGAGAGATTGTAATGGGTCCTTAGACCCCTTATAGTACATTATGACCCCTTAGGACATACTTTATGGTTCTAATGTACCCTAAGGGGTTGTAATGGGTCGTAAAGTGTCCTAATGGGTCCTAAGGGGTAGGTGAACCCACAATAGTGGGTTACACTTTTTTCCCTAAACGGACACTGAACTCTACATTTTGAAAAAAAACTTTCAAATTTGGATGCATATTGTCGTTAAACCATTTGAAATCAGAAGATGAAGTAAATTAGAGTCTTTTAGGATTTTCTGTCTAGATTCTAAATATATATTTTTTTTTAATTTTTGAATTGATTTGAATGGTTTTTTGTTTCTCCCACAAAAACTGGTATGTTGTTGGAAAAGTCAGTTTCAAAGAGTTACATTATTTTCATAGGGCATACATTTTTTTCTAAAATAGATATCAATGTTATTCTTTAAAATTTAGTTTTGTAACATCTATATGGAGGGCATGCAATTAGTTTTATGACATTATCATGATTATTGCATATTTTATTAACTTTTGAAGTTGACTAAATCGTAATTTTGACATACCTTGACTACATATCTTATAACTTGTCATGTATTTGTCTAATTTCATTTTTTTTTATAGAAAGATAACTTCAATACCTAGGGCATAGATATTTTTTTTCTCTCATTTACTATTTTTCCATAAGCATCAAACATAGATGTAGACATATGGTGAAATATCTATCTTTAGTAAAACTAAAAATACAAAGTCATAATAAACTTAATATATATTAATATTATAATTTTTGGAAAGATTTTTCTCAGTAGTACCTTTCTACATAGATAGGTTTGTCAAATGGATTCATTTCATCTGTCGAAAGATAAAGTCGAAGTGATTTTTTATCAGCATTTTAATAGGTGTGAAGGGGACTCCATTGTAGGTATGAATGAGTATAGATGTTATATCAATATTTTTTTTATCTAAGAGGCTTTGAGCTAACCATTTGTAATTAATTCCTTCAAATGGAACCTCTTAAGGATTAAATCATCATATGTTATTAAAAATGTGTTTTTTAGCAAAAATCAACATGTCTAAAAAAGTGTAACCCACTATAGTGGGGTCACCCAGGTATTATGACCTATTAAAACTCATTATGACCATTAGGATACATTAGAACCACAAAGTTTGTCCAAAGGGATCATAATGTGTTCTAAGGGGTCCTAAGACACTTTAGAACACACTTTATGGTTCTATTTTTTTTTAAAGGGTCATAATAGGTCATAATGGTTCCTTAGACCTGTTAGGACCCATTATAATCCCTTACAACCCATTGCAGCCCATTATGACACATTAAAAACATAAAGTGTGTCATAAGTAGTCTTAGGACCCCTTAGAATACATTATAACCCATTAGCACATAATTTATGGTTATAATGTGTTGTGATGATTTGTAATGGGTCCTAAGACCTTTTAGGCCCATTAGGACCCCTTACAATCCATTACAACTCCTTAGGACACATTAAAACAATAAAGTGTGTCCTAAGGGGTCGCAATGTGTTCTAAGGAGTCCTAGGACCCCTCAGGACACAATTAATGGTTCTAATGTGTCCTAATGTGTCATAAATGGATATAAGGGGTTATAATAGATGCTAAGGTGTCTGATGACCCATTATGGCCCAATAAAACCCATTAGAACACATTAGAACTATAAAGTGATTTCTAAGGGATCCTAGGACCACTTATAACACATTATGAGCCCTTACAACACACTATATCATTCTAATGTCTCCTAATTTTTTGTAATGGGTTGTAATTGGTCTTAAAACCCCTTAGGGTCCATTACAATCCCTTATGACCCATTACAACCCATTAGGATACGTTAGAGACATAAAGTATTTCATAAGGGGTTGCAATGTATCCTAAGGGGTCTTATGACCCATTATAACACACTTTATAGTTATAATGTCTAATAAGGGGTTATAATGGGTTGTAAGGGATCATAATTGGTCCTAAGGGGTCTAAGAAACCATTAGAAACCATTATGACTCTTTAGGACACATTAGAACCATCAAGTGTGTCGTAAGGTATCATAGGACCCCTTAAAACACATTAAAACCCCTTAGGACACACTTTATGATTCTAATGTATCTTAATGTGTAATAATGGGTTTTAATGGCTCCTTAGACCCTTTAGGTCCCATTATGACCTCTTAAACCTCATTACATCCCCTTAGGACATATTATACACATAAAATGTGTCCTAAGGGGTCGTAATGTGTTATAAGGGGTCGTAAGACCTCTTAGGACATAGTTTATGGTTCTAATATGTCCTAATATGTCATAATGGGTCATAAGAAATCCTAATGGCTCATAATGGGTCTAAGGACCCATTAAAACCAATTAGGACATATTAGAAGGTCATAAAGTGTGTCCTAAGGGGTCATAGGACCACTTCTAACACATTAAGACTCCTTATGTCACACTATATGGTTCTAATGTGGCCTAATGTGTCATAATGAGTCCTAACACCCCTTAGGACTCACTTGGATTTATTACAACCTATTACAACCCATTAGGACATGTTAGAATAATAAAGTGTTTAATAAGGGGCCGTAAAGTGTTATGAGGAGTCCTAGGACCCCTTAGGACACACTTTATTGTTCTAATGTGTCTTCATGTTTCATAATAGGTTTTAAGGGGTAATAATGGGTCATAAGGGCTCTTATTACTAATCATAACTCATTACAACACATTAGGACACATTAGAACCATAAAGTGTCTCCTAAGGGGTTGAAATGTGTTATAAGGGATCCTAGGACCACTTATAACACATTTTCACCCCTTACTACACACTTTATGGTTCTATTATTTCCTAATGTGTTGTAATGGATTGTAATGGGTCCTAACACCTCTTAGTAACCATTAAAATCCCCTATGATCCATTATGATCCATTAGGACATAGTAGAACCATAAAGTGTGTCATAAGAGGTCATAATTTGTTTTTAGGACTCACTTTATGGTTCTAATGTGTCATAATGGGTTATAAGGGGTCCTAATGGGTCATAAAAGGTCTAAGGACACATTAAAACTCATTATTACATATTAGAGCTATATATTTTGTCCTAAGGGGTCCTAGGAAAACTTAGAACACATTATGACTCCTTACCACACACTTTATGGTTCTAATGTATCCTAATGTGTTGTAATGGTTTTTAATGGGTCCTAACTCCCCTTATTACCCATTAGTATCCCTTATGAATCATTACTCCCCATTAGGACACATTATAACCATAAAGTGTGTCATAAGGGGTCATACGGTCTTAGGACCCCTTAGAACACATTACGATATTATGACCCCTTATGACACACTTTATGATTCTAATATGTCCTAATGTGTTTTAATTGGTCCTAAGACCTCTTAGGAAGCATTAAGATCCTTTACGACACACTTTATGGTTCTAATATGTCCTAATGTGTTTTAATTGGTCCTAAGACCTCTTAGGAAACACTAGAACCATAAAGTGTGTCCTAATGGTCCATTAGGAACCCTTATGACCCATTATGTAATGCCCTGCCAAGGAACCCTTGGCTCAAGGACATTATACTCAATAAGTCATACAAAAAATATTTTTTTTTTTTCAATAAAGTAGCATAACATAATCTAATTTGATTTATTTAATGTTACTAGAAGTCAAGAGAATAAAGAGATTATACTACTTGTCCTACTCCATTAACAAATTATTATTCTTACATACCTAAATATCGCTAACTTTCTTTTACATGATGACCACAATGTCCAACACCTGTAACTACACATGTCTAAACAACTCCATGCAAACTTTAGATATATTCCATCACAAATAAATGCTTTATTGATAGCTTAGCTATGAGAATCATTATTAAGAAGAAGTTAAATCATTGCATTAAAAACTTAAAGACAAACCCTAAGGGACTAGACCTAAGCCTTGGGGGCTCATCATCAATGGCCTTGCCTACATTCACGCTCAGAGACTTCGTAGTTTGACTAGATCCCCATTCTAGCCTATCTATTTATAAAATCATGAAAGAAGGTACGCAACCCTTTCTAGGGTCTTGTTCCCCAGACAGTTTTCCCTTCAGCTGCCACCCACTTAGGTGGAACAGAGATAAAATCCTAGACTTAAAATTGATAACTTGATAATAATTCCATAACTCAAAAATAGAGTTTAACTCACACTAATATAGTAAATTCATGAAACATCTCAATTAAAGTATTCACTAAAATGTCCCCCAATAAAATAAGAGAATGAATTGCAACCAAATTCTAAAATAATACATGTTAAAACCATCATCATGACCGACATCTCTTAATTATAATAATTATTATAAAAATTACAATCTCAAGTACTTGTACAATACCATTAAAACATGACATAATCTCAACACCTCTTCTAATCATAATGATCAACTTAGTTAAGATCAAATGCATTTAAATGAATAAGAAGTTATCCAAAGATAAGACTAATAACGATTAAGAAAATAAAGGACATGTCCATAAGTGCACCATCATAGCAATAAGCATCTATAAGAAGGCACAAAATGCACAAAATTATCAATTCAAACTCATAACAACTACTAATAATGTATAATTCAAATAGAGATACAAATTATACTCAATCCCATAAATGCAAGTGAATATAATCTTACAAAAGAATTAAAGAGCATAAAAATCTATTATTGATAACCAGTAAGAATTCCTCCTAGAATCGAATAGGCAAAATATTTTCTAATCTTATCATCCTTATAGTATATGTATAGAATCCATCTTTCCATTTACTAACAATTTAAAATTTGCAATAAGATTTTATTTGTGAAAACAAAATCACCATCAGAAGATCTTGTCTTCACCATTCTATTAAAAGGCAATATAATTTAAAACTATAATATATATGATAATTCTCTATTTCAAAACAACTTAAATCAAATGAAAATAGTCATATACTCCAAATTGATTTGAGGATGATAAAATGGAATAGAAATTAACTCAAGTATAAACTGAGTATCTTGTCACTTATTCCTTTTGTACTTTTGAATTCTTGACAAAACATAGAATCTAAAAACCTATCCCTCAATCTTCAACATAGATTAAATTGCTAAAAGATCATCACTCAATGTATTCTAAAATTGTTTATATCTACATTACTAGTTTATTAATAGATCATTCCAATCTACTATATGAAATAGAGTAGATAATTATGCTAGATTGTGTTACAATGTTTTATGACAAAGAAAATATTCTTTCTTATCTAATTATTTTATTTAACTAGATTAAGTTAACTAGTATTATACAACTGTTATCTATATTTGATATAGATTTCTTAAATAAATTTTCTATCAACATTAAATCTATAACACTAATTTTATAAAATCTTTAGAACTAAAAAAATAAATCAGATTTTACTTAATGCTCTTCCTAGCCATGGATTAGCATAACTTTTTATTAGTATTTCTATGTGAAGACAAGGTACGAGGTAAGAATAAATTCTGAAGTTTATATTTATCTATAAAGCACCTATTTAGAAAAGAAGTTATCTGATATACCATAAGTAAAAAGTACCATTTGAGGATAAGGGGTATGGACTTAGGCATAAACCGTAGATGCAATTTAATATGCAGCAACTTGATTTGTCAAGGAAAAATATATGACATTTAATACACGGTCTATCAAGACAATCAATTCAAAGAGTATGGTTATGACAATAAATTTATTCTGTTGATTATTAATCATGCATATGTGACCAGCAACTATAATAGAACAAAGTCAAACAACCTACCATAATTTTTTTCTTTTTTTTTCCTTTTAAGAAACTGGCGAGTTAATGAAGCAAATGATCTAGAAAGAATGACATTAATCTTCTATTTTTAATAATGTTTGGTTAAGTAATGAGAAAAGTTGAAAAGTTATTAATAAACAAGTAGCAAATGGTTTTAAAATAGGAATTTGTCATGAATCAAGGTAATCTCATGACCAACCTAAGACAATGACTGGTAAATGATTTTTAAAATAGAACTATGCAGAGATTTTGTGGTGGAAAGTTTGAGAAACTTACCGTTAGAGTGCCCCAAAATTAGACAAATGAATTTTAGTAATTACCAAAGATAATATTGATGATTATATCAAATACCTCTCTAGTGATCATGAACAATCGTATCTATTTCTTTTACTGGTATATTTTACACCAGGCAGCCATGCCAAAAAAAGGTGATGCTTCCCCTTCTCTTCCCCCCATATACCACCATAGTATCTCTGATGAAATACCTTTTTTTTTTCCAGCCCCCTAACCATCTTATAACTTCCTCTAATTTATTCAAAAGTGAAATTATTTCCCTTCTCAACTGAATCGGTTGCATTTCCCATTGCTGCTAATAATTTCTAACATAGCATTTAAAAAAAACTACTTTCTTCACCGAGAAAAAGAAACGAGGAATGTATCCACACATCATTATTCTAATTGTGTTACCTTACGATTCAAAAATATTTCTTATTACTAAAATTTAGGAGGCATTACCTTACGGTTCAAAAAGATTTCCTATTACTAAAATTTAGGAGGCATGCTTTAGTTTCTAAAATATAGGAAATGATTTCCTAAAACTTCTACGTATCTCCTTTACTAAATTTAACAAAAAAGTAAGTTTTAGCTTTCTTACTACTTTTCAAAAAAGAAGAAATATTATCCCCCTTAGTTAATTCATTTATTATAAATGATGGTTTTTACTTTTTTAGATTTTATTTTAATCAAAAGAATACATTTTTAATATAATTAAAATTATTTACTTTATAATTAAATATTTATAATATCTTATAATTTTCTAATTACAATATGTAATTTTAATATAGAATAAAATAATGATTTAATAAATATTAGTATGACAAGATATCTTGAGATTTTTATTTATTTCTTTAATATTATTAATGAATTAATAATTTTATCAAATAAATAAATCACAATAGATATTTACCCTATCATTATGATTTCTAAAATAATACATTTATTTATCAACCTTCAAAACAAAAACATGACATATATAAAATTAAACAATATATTCTGCATAGATGTGCATCACAACTATTAGGAAATGAGGAGGACTTACTTACTCAGGCTGCTCCTATGGTGTTACTTACCAATGTCGCCCTTCAACAAGTCAAAGTTGGAGAGGCATTACACATTATAACCCATTAGGAAATAGTAGAACCATAAAGTGTGTACTAAGGGGTTGTAATGTGTTCTAATGGGTCTTAGGACCCCTTAAGATATAGTTTATGGTTCTAATATGTCCTTATGTTTTGTAATGGGTAGTAAGGGATCATAATGTGTCCTAATGGGTCAAAGGACCTGTTAGAACACATTACAACACATTATGATACATGAGAACCATAAAGTGTGTCATAAGGGGTTTCCATGTGTTGTAAGTGGTCCTAAGATCCTTTAGGACACACTTTATGGTTCTAATGTGTCATAATGGGTTGTAATGGGTTTTAATGGGTCCTAAGACCCCTTACAACCAATTGGGACCCCTCAGAAACTATTACATCCCATTGGGACACATTAGAACCATAAAGTGTATTTTATGGGGTCGTTATGTGTTCTAAAGTGTCCTAGGAACCATTAGGACAAACTTTATGCTCTAGTGTGTCTTGATGTTTCATAATGGGTTATAAGGAGTCCTAATGGATCTAAGACCTGTTACAATCCATTATGACATATTAGGACACATTAGAACCATAAAGTGTTTCCTAAGGGGTCATAGGAACACTTATAACACATTATGACCCTTTACAACACACTTTATGGTTCTAATGTATCATAATGCATCATAATGGGTCCTAACACCCATTAGGAATAATTGGGATCCCTTATGCCCTATTATGACCCATAAGGACACATTAGAACCATAAAGTGTGTCCTAAGATTTCTTAATGTATTATAAGGGGTCCTAGGACTCCTTTGGACACACTTTATGGTTTTAATGTGTCATAATGGGTTGTAAGTGGTCCTAATGGGTCCTAAGGGGTCTAAGAACCCAGTAGGACACATTAGAATGATAGAGTGTGTCCTAAGGGGTTCTAGGACAACTTATAACACATTACAACCCCTTACAACACACTTTATATTTATAATGTGTCTTATTATTTCCTAATGGGTTCTAACACCTCTTATGACCCATTAGGATCACTTATGACCCATTGCAACCCACTAGGACATTAGAACCATAAAATGTGTCATAGGGGGTTGTAATGTGTTCTAAGGGGTCCTTGGACCCCTTAGGACACACTTTATGGTTCTAATGTGTCTGAAGCTCTCTCTCTCTCTCTCTCTCTCTCTCTCTCTCTCTCTCTCTCTCTCTCTCTCTCTCTCTCTCTCTCTCTCTCTCCTAACATGGTTAAACATACATTTCAATTACCAAACTAACCATAACATAAAATATACAATGAGAAATGATCCTCAAATTATTGTGCACAAGTGAAGGGCTTAAGAATACAATCAAAACTGCATTGGGAATCATGCTAAAGATAATGCGCTAATTTTTGAAATTTAGCTAATTCTAAAAATTTCTAAAAACCCCTCAAAATGTATAATCTTTGTCTGAACTCATGTGAAGTTTAAACCACTCTAAAACAACCTAAAATTATATACATAAAATATAACTTAATTATAACAATTATACTTAAACTTTACATTTTATGTATGGTCCTGGTACTTAAATTGGCCTGGCAGCTCTCTCTCTCTCTCTCTCTCTCTCTCTCTCTCTCTCTCTCGGGTGTATGCACTATAGCGAGTAAACACTATTTAAAAAACTAAAAATTGGAAATTTCATGAAATGTAAATTTTTCAACATTTTGATTTGCATAGCATGTATGCCCTATTAGGTGCATGCCCAACAGTGTGTGTGTCGTATAGGGAATACACACTATTTATTTTTTGGGACCAAAACAAAATTTTGTACCTTTCTCATCCCCCATATTTGTGCATATACCCCTTGGAGATTTGGATATCATGATGAGCATTCTCATTTCCCATTCCTTGTCTAATCAATAGTTTTCTACTTGAGAGATATTTCCCATTGTTTCTTTCAAGTTCATTATGTTTATTCTTATCTTTCATAGATATGGATCTTGAGCTATAGTGAGATAGTTTTGGAGGATTAATTTGAGAGATGGTTTGCCTTGGTTATCTCCTTGTACGTATTTTTTTATTATTATACCATTATGATTGAGTTATGGAGATGCTTTATTGGGAATAATCCTTGGATTTAGAATGGTAGTAGTTTGATCTTTTTGGAGAGGCTTACATATAAAATTGGTCATAAGGTATATATATGTTTATTTGGCCTAAAGAGAGTAAATGTGGTTTGGGTATTTTTGTAGCTTCTTCTTTGGAATTCTATGGAGGGTGTCATACTTGAAATAGTTGGCATTAGAGGTGTGTGTATATGGACATGATGCATGTTTAATTTGTAGTTTTTCTCTCTTTGGTCTTGATTATCGTCATGGATGTTTGGTTTGACTTAAATTAGATTTTAGATTGGTCAAAGATTTTTTATCAATTTTTTGTTTTAATGTATGTCATGTGTGATATGGTATGGTGGTTCCTTTATCTCTTTCCTTTATTGGTTTTGGAGAACATGTAGAGCATTGGATTTTTTTTGTGATGGTTGTGTCTGTAGGTTATTAGTTTAGAAGTTTTCTCTTTACATTATATATGGTTTCTTCCATGAGTTTCATTTTCATATTATTTGGGAGGATAATGATCTATTATGGGAGAGTATGCAGCTATGTGGGTTGCATGTATGGATCACTATGATGTTCTTGATATTGTATGTTTATGGTTAAACTTCTATGTCATGATATTAGTGGATTCATTGCAAATTTAATATTACCTATGCAATGAGAGCTTGTTCATGTGTATGTTGTAGATATTGCACTTGGGGAGCTTGTGGTTGCATGTTACAAGTTGTATATATGTCAATGTTATGGATTCAGTTGGTATATTTTTTTATACTTTTTAGGTATAGATAGTTGTTGTGTTAGCACTTTCTATGGGTGTTATTTCATCTATGGGTCAATAGATACCAATAAATGTGATTACCTTTCTATCAAGTATTAGTGTTTTTCTATATTGGTTGAGATAGGATTTATGATTCAAATATGATAGTTTGTGTTTCTTTCTCTTTTTATGGCTTCTGTGTATCTTCAATAGAAGTGACATGATACGAAGTGAGACTATTTAAATATATAAGATGGTGGTCTCTTTGATTTTTTTGTAGGTATCCTGATGGAGCACATGGTGCATTTTGAGTCATGATGGTATATGTGATGTACATATTGTTCCCTTATTAATTTATGTGACTAATTGACCGTTATGAAATGTATAGAACAAGTGGGAGGATGTTAGGAAAATGGTGCATTGTACACCTTACATAAGAAAGTTATTAATGTAATATTTTATTTTATTATGTAAATGTTGTACCTAGGAGCACCTAGATGGGTGTAAAACATGTAGAGATTCCATGGAAACATTTGTGGGACCACTTGATGAGTTGTATTATAGCTTGTAATAGTATTTGAAGTAATTATTTAATATTGGGGAAATAAATTAAATAAACTACCCAACATTGAATTTTAATCAAAGGGGGTTTTGGTAGCACAATTTTTTAGCCCATGGTTTATGTAATACCAATTAGCAATTTTGTGGGAGCTTGTTTCTATAAAATCAACCATAAGGGTAGTTATTGATGCTAGATATGTTAGCATTTGTTGAGGATAGAAGCGTGGAATGAGATGTGTGGTTTCTTGATTGTTCAGATGGAATACTTGTTTATGGCTTGGGCATTGAGGCTTTCATGGTGTATTATAATGGATGCATTTTTTAATAATGCATGTATGATGTATGCTTTTGGAGGCTAGGTTTTTCCCTCATGAGGGTTTTCCTAGGATACATCATCTTTCATATTTTTGTGGGTATGTTGGGTATGTGTAGGATCATGGTATGCCAAAAAGTGGCGATGTGAAAAAGAAGTCCTAATTGATAGACTCTTTGAAAAACAGCTATAATTTTCAAATAATATAAAATTTTTGAAATATAAAATATACATCACATTCTATGTTTCACCTAATATAATAATAAAAAATTCTTTCAATTTGATGAAGTTTAGACTAAGTTAAGGTGGTCAAACATGAGATTTTTTATATTCAAGAAAATTTGTAGTAGAAAAATCATAATTAATTATTTAATTAAAAAAAAATACATCACATCCAGACATGAGTCTACTAATTTTATCTAGAATCTTCTAAAAAAATATTATCATTTGATTTTGTTTAATGTGGTCAGACATACACCTACTTGTTATATTTATAGCCATGATTGATAGACTTATTGAAAAACAGCTATAACTTTCAAAATGTATAACATTTTTGAAATCCAACATATGTGTCACATTATATTCTCTTCCTAATACAAGTAAAATAAAAAAAAATTTCAATTTGATAAAGTTTAGACTAAGTTAACGTGGTCAGACACAAGATTTTTTGTATTTTGGAAAAGTTGTAGAAGAAAAATCATAATTAATTATTTACTTGGAAAAAAATTACAAAAAAATATGTGTTACATTCGGACATGAGTCTACTACTTATATCTAGAATCTTGTAAAAAAAATTTATCATTTTATTGTGTTTAAGGTCATCAGACATACACCTACTTCTTTTTTTTCCTAAACTTTTCGTACTACTACATTGAAATTTGAAATTTTCAACATATAGAATAATTGTTTTTCAAAAAAGGCCTAGTATCTTAGAAAATAAATTCAATTTTCTAAATATTTTCTTTTTACATATTTTTGATAAAATATTTATAACTTGTTCAAATTTTTATGTCAACTTGCCTAAACCTGATATTCTGAATTTTCATTGCCACTTAAGGGTCTAGTTTGGTATACCATGATCCTGCACATACCCTATTATCTATTCTCTTGCATGTGGACTCTAAGTGTTTATTTCCATAAGATCTAAAATGGGTTATGTGTAAATTGTCACAATAAATTGGATGTAAGTTTCCTTACACATTTCAGGCTCCTTGTGCATCTGTAGAATAGTAATTTAGTAAATGTACCCCACTATTTATTTAATTCCTTCGAATGAGCATGCAAGGAATTTTGACATGGACATGAGAAATCCCATGCCCATCATGAACTAATTATGTTCCTTATGATACATGGTTTAAAATTCACAAATCATTCATAGGATACTTATATTGCATAATGATAGGATTATGATCATGAAGCTCAAGAGGCCATTGAGTTCAAGAAACCCTTACTGGGGAGTATTCTGGGGAAAAGAGAATAAATGAAACATAGGGTAGGATAACCCATCAAACAACCAATAAAATGCCTGGAAAAAAAAGAAACAAACAATCAGTTATCTCTGAAGATAATCTAGCTAACTTAGCTACTATAGCTAATTCAAAAGTTGAAGCAGCATCAAACATAGAAATTATATGATAATTAGGAGATATTTTCCACATCAAGTCAAATTGTGATATTACTATTAGGATTCAACTCTGTAGTTTATGTTTTTGTTTTGAGTCAAACTCATTGACCCATGTTTCATGAGTAGTGGTTCACAAGAACTAATCTCTCATGAAAATGAATGGAACACTTAACAGTAATTTCATCTAGGTGATACTAATAGAGGTGAAGCACCGAGACTTCTCAAGAGGTCACCCATCTGACTAATACTCGAGCTCGAGCACACTTAACTATGGTGTTTCCTCCATGGTTAAGCCCACTCTTATAGAAACCCCATTTGAAAAAAAATCAACATGTGTTTCTCCTTATGAACCATTCATTAGAAATCCCCTTAATATCATCATTTGATAAGTAGGATATATTTTCCACATAAAGTCAAATTGTGATATTCTAATCAAGATTCAACTATGTAGTTTTTTTTTTAGTCAAACTCATTGACCCATGTTTCATGAGTAGTGGTTCACAAGAACCTATCTCTCATAAGAATGAATGGAACACTTAGCACTCATTACATCTAGGTGATTCTCATAGAGGTGAAGCACTCAAAATTCTTGGGAGGTCACCCATCCTAGTACTACTCCACCTTGATCATGCGTAACTATGGAGTTTCCTCCATGGTTAAGCCCACTCTTCTTGCAACCCAATTTTCCAAACCTTTAGTAAGTGTTTTTCCTTATGGAACATTCATTTGAAATCCTCTTAATCTCATCATTTGATAAGTAGGATATATTTTCCACATCGAGTAAAATTGTGATATTTCTATCTAGATTCAACTATGTAGTTTTGTTTTTGTTTTTTTTGAGTCAAACTCATTGACCCATGTTTCATGAGTAGTGATTCATAAGAACCCATCTTTCATGAGAATGATTGTAATAATTAACACTCATTAAATCTAGGTGATTCTCAAAATGGTGAAGCATCAAGACTTCTTGGGAGGTCACCCATCCTAGTACTATTCTAGCTTGACCGCACATAACTACAAAGTTTCCTCTATAGTTAAGCCCACTCTGCTTGCAAACCCATTTGCAAAACCTTCGGCAAGTTTTTTTCCTTATGAACCATTCATTATAAATCCCCTTAAGATCATTATTTTTCATAAGTAGGAGATATTTTCCATAGAAAGTCAAATTGTGATATTTTTATTAGGATTCAACTATGTATTTTTTTTAATTTTTTTTTAGTCAAACTCATTGATCCATGTTTCATGAGTAGTGGTTCACAAGAATCCATATCTCATGATAATAAATGGAAAACTTAGCACTCATTGCATCTAGGTGATGCTCATAGAGGTGAAGTACCAGGAATTCCCAAGGGGTCACCCATCCCAATACTACTCCAACTCAAGCACACTTAACTACGGAGTTTCCTGCATGGTTAATCCCACTCTACTTGAAAACCAATTTATAAAACCTTGGAAGTAAGTATTGATCCTTATGAACCATTCATTATAAATCCTCTTAAGCTCATTATTTGATAAGTAGGAGATATTTTCCACAACAAGTTAAATTGTGATATTGTTATCGGGATTCAACTATGTAGTTTTGTTGTGGAAAATACCTAAGGATGTATATCATATTTTATGGATCCCAGTGATGGGTGAGATGGTACTTTCAAATTTTCAATCATAATATTTATCTTTCAACAAGTTTTGGCACTAGGCCATTGAATGTAGAAGCAAGATGAGGATGAATTATGTTATAGGTCTAAGGTATAATATCCAATCCTTCCAAAGTCATGTATTGACTATTGATGTCAACCCTTTGTTGACTAAAGTGAATATTGTGCTACATATTTACTTTATATTATAGTAGAAGATGTTATGTTTATTAACAATAAGAATGTGTAATAGGTTGGAAGAGATCCTAATGAACAAGTAAAAATGTTCTTCTTTGGATATTTATACCTTAGTTGATGAGGAACTTGATCATGATCTAAATGATGAAGTATTCTTTATGGATTTGAATATTAATGGAAATGGAACTAAATATAAGAATTTTGAATCTATGAAAACATAAAAGTGTAATGAGAATTCATTGATTTTATAGACTTATTTCCATGTAAAGGAAGACAAAAATACTTGGGTGATTGATAGTAGTTGTTCCAATCACATGAATGGTGATAGGATTGACCTCAAAAAGTGGAATGATAGATCGGTTGAGTTTTCTAGGGTGAGGTGGCTTAAATTTGTGGGAAGGCCACTATCACAATTAATAGAAAGTATAAAGAAGAAGATGTTATTTATGTAAAGGGATTGAGACATATTCTACTTAGCATTAGTTAGATGTGAAGCAAATAATACCATATTACTTTTCATAAAAAAGCTTGTGAAATCATGAAACTAGACACTAAAAGACTAGTTGCAGAAGGAAAAAGGACAACAAGGAATGTTTATATCTAAAGGAGGTAAATCATTTCATTTGTTTGAATGTAACTACCAAGGAAGACTTTGCATTTAATTATATGGGAACTAAAGGGATGAATTTTTGAAGGGGTGATTGCAAATATTTTTATTGGGCTACTAATGATATGTGTGATATTAATTCACATGATTATGAAGAAGACAATTCCAAAACCAAAAGAACCTTACAAGACCCACTCCTACTCTATTCTCTCCAACTAGGTAGTTTCAAATTTTTAAGGGTAACTATTTGTCTTGCAACAAGTTTGGGCATAAGGTTATTAGATGTAGAAGAAATATGAGGATGAATTATGTTAGAGGTCTAAGGTGTAATTCTCAATCCTTCCAAGGTCATGAATATGTTTATAATTAGTTTATTCACAAATGAGGAATAATTACATGAGTAACAACATTGGAATGACCTCTTATTCCTTCAAAGGGTAGTGGCATGCATGAAACATAAATTGTCAGAGGGATACTAAATGTAGGTCTAATATAAGGAGAATTGATATCACTTGCTATAATTGTGATAAGATAGGAAACATTACTAAGGTATAAGATGAAACAATATGAGTTCTTATGCTTGACAAAATAATATTAACCTCGAAGTCTAGGAGAGGAAGAAAATGAAAGAGATGTGAAAAAAGTTAGTGGAGGAATTTGAATTTTTCCAATTTCATAAGAGACTTCCAGAAATTAAAATAGGAGCATAACATTACTTGGGGTTTTATTCAATGAATATATTTATTCTCCCTCTCCCATATGTTGAGTATTGATTTTAGAGTTAACTATTTTGGTTTTTTTTTCAAAAATAATTGAAAGAAGAATGAGAGGAAGATTCAAATGCTGTTTTATGTGGTAGAAGGATCAAATCTGAATATAGTTAGATTTTAGATACATATATTGGTGCATCTATCTAAGGGGAAATTCAAGGTATATCTTCTATCTCTAGATTAATGTAGTCTACTCCTCAATAGTAGTAGGATTTTTCCTAGTTTCTTCTATCAGGTGGAGCTAAACATTGTTTAATATTATTGACAATAAAGTATAAATAAATAAGGTAGAGAGATAATGTGAAAAAAGAAGATACTTTTGTAAAGACCTTTGACCTTTTTCCTTCATGTCAACTAGGGAGATAAATTTTTGTATGATATTTTCCATCAATGACAAAGGGGAAGATTATTGGAAATTGTTGTCATTTCAATGTCAACCCTCATATTGTATGATTTCATTGATAAAATGCTATGACTATTGGATGGTGCAAAATGATATCTTAGGTACTAACATGGTGGGTTCAAATGAGTATGTAGATAAATGATGTTCTCATTGTAAGATGTGCATATGATTCAAATTTTGGTGGCATTAATATTTGTAGACACCTAAAAATGGTCAAACTAATCCAAGTAAGAAATCAAAGAAAAATCATAAATTAATTGAAATCAAAGCCAAAAAGGATTAATTAAATCAAATAAATCATTTAATTATAAAATTAAGCAAATCAATTCTATAGTTGAATTAAATCAAATCCAACCCATTTCAGGGGTACACAAGGCTAAAGAAATTAAATAAATCAATTAATTAAATCCTAATATTTCTCACCTACCACATGGGAGGGAATTACTTCAACCAATAGGAATTGAGAATTTAACTCACATCGATCAAAACCAAATTGAATCTCAATCACTCACTTGGAGAATGCATCTTGACCACTCATTTTGTCTCATTGTCCCAAGCGTTTAGGATAAAATATTTAAATTGTCTCAACATTTGAAACCATGGACTTAACCCAAACTTTATCATGATTAAACTTACTCCACCCCCAAAGCTTGGAGAAATCTATAAATAGAAGGAAAAAATTAGGAGAAAAGGATCCCAAGAGCATTTTAGAATTGCATCCTTATTATAGTGAAATTGATTTGAAAGCATAATTTTAGCATAATTGAGAAAAGATAGGCATAATTACTCATCATTTAACATAATTTCTCATTTTAGAGTTGTCTCTAATGGAAGATTTCTGAGAGCTCTTCATTAGCATCTTCAATTAGAGAGCCATAGGATTTTTATTGTCTTTCCATTCAATAGCTTCTGACTTGTTATATTTTTCATAATTGAATTGATGTATTGACAAAATAATTCTACGAAGGTATTTCAGATACACAAAATAGCGCCCACTGTGGGGCATCTTGCCTCTACTAACTAAATTTCATGTTTATTTTCTAAAATTGCATGAATTTGTGTTTTAAATCTTTGTCAGACAGGTGAAATAGCATGTACAAGGCCTGGAATAGTGCATGTAAAGAAAATAATGATGCCTTTACATAGTGAAATGATGTGTGCACGATGAATTTTGATTCCTTTACATAGCCTTTTAGCACGTACAAAATACTTATGTCTTATGTCTCACTTTCTTTCCATGCGTACACCCTGAGTTTGTAGAGTGTAGATGCTCTGTATCAGCTTGTACAATAATTTTTATGTTTAAAATGCCACTTTCTAGGAATCATTTATAGATATTTAATTAATTGAGTAGGGTGTATAATTGTCTTAGAAATAGCACTTTTAATTCATTTTGTAGTGCGTACATTGTCCAGAATAGCATTTATAATACTTTCTGTAACGTGTATTACTAATTTTCTAATATTTTAATTTTTGATAGAAAATGATGAATTCTCTGTATTTTTTTTTATGATAGAGCATAAAAGGGTTTGGAAACTAGAAGCTAGAGTTAATAGGGAAGAGAAACAAATAAGGAGAATATTGAAAAGGGAGAAAACACTTCATCTCAATAATTTCTTGGAAGATTCAAACCATGAAGGTGAAGCTTATGAAAGATATTTGCAAATAATGGAAGCTTATAAATCTAAATTTGTTTCTCTTAATTGGATCTTTGTTCCTTAAGGTTGTCAATTTTAATCATTTTAGAGAAAGGAGTAAAAGCTTGATTTTCTTGGATTTCTGCACTTTTCTTGGAGTTTTTGTTGGACTAACTACATCTTGAGAAGAGGATGCTATGGAGATGGAACAATCTCCACTAGGTGAGTATCAAAATGCACAAATGAAATAAAAATGACCCTAGCCTTTGCTAGATTCAAAAAAGGTATGCCTAAAGCCTTATGCATTTGATTAAATTGTGGCAAGTTGATTTGAATAAAGCATAATTAGAAGACCTATTATTGTTTGTTGGATTTGATAGTAGGCCTATTCTCTTCACTTATTTTAGTGAATCAAAATGAAAAATGCATCAAATGTTTCAATTAAAAGAAAGGTCAAAGTAATGAAAAAACACTAAATTAAGCCTATTGTTTGTGGATAAGAGTATTAAGAGATTATGCTCTTCACCTTTTAGGTGAATTTGAATGCTAGAAGTACTCAATTCCCATTAGATTAAAAGAGGCTTGGTAATTGAACAATGTTTATTGTGTTTGGAAGTAGAAAGTAGTAGGGATATTCTCCTCACCTTTGGTGAATCAAATTTCCAAAAATACTCTTTCATTTGATTTCATTTTCTTTCATGAACGTGCTAGAGATTTAGTGGGATTGTCTCCCGAGAACATGCCCTAACAAGGCTGATGAGAGGGAGAGCCCAAAGTGGGATACAATTTATTTTTCAACAATAATCCACCCCAATATAAAATAAAATGCATTCATCCTTAATGGGGTGAGTGAAAAAAGAATATCAAGTATCGAACCTCCTCGAGTAGTCCTTCGAGATTGCACAAAACTCCAACATATCGGTGGTGCGAGGCCCCTATAATGGGGGATAAAACTTGATGTTCTTTTGAATGGAATCCATATTAGCTCTATGTTAATTAGCAAACCTACCTCAATCGAGCCATGTTTACAAGCCAAAATTGACTATAGGTAGATTTCTTGAAGTGATTTCTTGTTAAAAAGTTTCTCAAATATTCAAACATTTTGTGTTTAGAGGTCATTTAAAAGACAAGTGTTCTTGTGATTTCTGCGTTTGAAAATACATGTTACAAGGAATAAGCATCCATTACAAATCAATTAATATTTTTTCACTAGATCCCATCGATTGAAAATAACTCTTCGCAAATACATAACTTGTATTAGTCAAGAGGTTCCATATGAAGATTCCATATTCAAAACCCCATTTGAAGAAGAAGAAGAAGAAGAAGAAGAAGAAGAAGAGAGAATTCTTGACCTATTCTAAGAAAGAGTTGATCCCATGGCAAGAAATAATGATTTCTATGAGTTTACCCAAGGGAAAAACCATGAAAATTGAGATAACAACCAACAAAGAAACCAAGGGAAATAAAAAACATCTCAATAAAAAGCCAATAGGGAAGCCCAAGATCTTGTATTTCTTGAAGTCATGGAAAAACATTTGCAAAGGGATAAAGGTGTACACACTAAAATGGTGCACTTCTATGAACCATTACATACAAGGTTGTTCAAGAATGAGGCCTCACAAAGCGGCTCATAGCTCTTTATGTATGGAGTTGCAAGATTGAAAATTGCTCTCAGCTAGAGCTACAAGCTTGTGACCTTGCTAGTCAACCATACAATGAGAGATTCAAGTGAAGACAAGGGCAAGAGTGCCAATATCTCCAAGAATCTAAATATGCAATGCAATGCAAGCTAAGAATGAGAATGCAAATGTGCAAGCTATGCCATGAAAATGGAAGTACAAACTAAGCTATGAAATGGAAATAACAATGTGTTACAACCCTTCCTATTAAGCTAGATGAGTTAAATCTATTGCATAAAAAGAAATCTACACTAAGAATGCCATTATTATGTAACTATGAAAGCAAATATGAACTAGATGATGAAAGAAACAAGTCTTCAATGTCTTCAAACTCCAAATGCACCGAAAACCTGCAGCATAACATTAGCATAAAATATGAGATATATAAATGAAGGAGAGAGCTCTCCTTTTATAAGAAATGAGGTGAAATGGACCATTGAGATTAAGAGGCAAAAGTCTTAATCAGCGGTGGAGGTTGAAAGAGGAGCAATCCATGTGCACAAACATCCTCCAATTAAAGTGAAGTGTTGACTTTTGAGCCTCATGTGAGACAAAAAGTGCTTTTTCCCTTTTTATAAAATATGAATAATGTTTTATTTGTGCAACTTAGGATAAGAGGAAAGTGGGGCTTTTTATTTAATTGAAAGAGGAGGAAATATTCCTTTTAATTAAATAAAGACTTAGGATAAATGGTTAGCCCAAGGATAAAAATCTAATACATGATCGAAATTAAGACTTGATCAAGAAATTGATATTGTTGAAAATATTGATTATTGATAAAAATGATTCAGGGTTGATAAATTGAATAAGTGGGGCCCAAAGTCTAGGCGACTATTTTTGGGTGCATACATTTGCCCCTCTTTGACTAATGTGTGATCGACTTGGGAACACATGTAGTCAAAGAATGAAGTTGAAATGTGAGATCGATCTGGGATCACAAAACAACTCAGATATGAGGTCAATTCGGGATCACATCTGGACAAACATAAACAAAAGCTTAGACCAACACCGTCGCTGCTAGGTGCAAATCAAGCTTTAGACAAAACTATCACCGTCACTGCTAGGCAATAATCAATGTCTAAAAATGAGAGATAAGAATCTCAAATTTTGAGCAAAAGCTCACAAAAGATGTCTGAATCAAGAAAATCAAGAGAATTAGGGATGAGAATCCCATAAATACTGCCCCCTTGGAATAAAAATTGAAATCAAGTAGAAGAGAGACAGAAAATTGATAAGGTTGATCAAGTCACAATCGAATGTAAGGGTCAAATAGGTTAACCATTAGGCAATAGAACATGCCCCAGCCTGACTGGAAAGATGTAGTCAAATGTGAGAAATGAGGGAATGGAATGAATATGAATGAAAGACTAGAAGTTTGGAAGACATGAAAAGGAAGGAATGACGATGCCCCAGCAAAGATTAAAAGATTAGGCCTTAAAAGATCAGCCAACTGCGCAGAAGGGGGAAGATTTTGAAATATGATTTTGACTATCAAGATGACCTCAGATTTTGATTTCGAGTCTGAAAATGAATCGAGGATGTCGAAATTAGCTAGGGGTGCAATTTTTGCGCAATTTCGAGGTGTTTTGAAAATTAGGTCAAAAAGTCAAAATGCTATAAAAAGGGTCAAAATGTCATTTTCAAAAATCATGTCTTTTAGTGATTTAAGAATTTTCAGAGCTTTAGAGAGAGAAAATGGCCCAGTAAGCAGGAGTTCCCGTCCACAGGCATCGATTCGAGCGCGCCCGGTTGCACAACCGGCCACCACACTATTCTGCCCTGGTATGTTTTCGAAAAACTCGAGCTTTTTGGTCATTTTTAGCATTTAATAGCTTTTTTAGCACGTTTTTTCAAATTTTAAATTTCAAAAATTTTTGTTGGGTGAAATATCGCGCGATACTTTAGAAGTATCGCGCGCTTTGGGGAGAAGTATCGCGCGATACTTCGCATGCCCCAAAAGTATCGCGCGACCTTAGACACCAGTATCGCACGATACTGGGTGAAGTATCGCACGATACTGGGTGAAGTATCACACGATACAAGGTTTATCGCCCCACTATAGGGAGAAGTATCGCACGATACTTCTCCAAAAAAGAATATCGCCCAGTTGAAAAATTTGATATTTAACATATTTTTGAGCAAAAATGACATGGGTCTAGACAATGTTACATTTTTAAGATGTTTTATACTGAGTTTTTGGACATCCATCATAATATGTGCTAACAACGGGCTTGGTTTTGGCTTGCAGGAGGTTTTTCTGGTGCTCATCATCAGAGCACCGAAGGTGACAGGATTACGGTGTGTCCGAGATCTAAATGATCCAGGCAATGCCGACCTCAGGGCGATGAGATTTTGGTATCTGTTACGGTATCCATATATTCGAGCAGACCATGGGTTGTTGACTGTGCTGGCTGAGAGATGGCACAGCGAGCACAACACCTTCCACCTTCCTATAGGTGAGGCATCCATCACACTGGAGGATGTCTATAGGATCCTCCGAGTTCCATGCCACGGAGAGCCTGTAAGTATAATCATGTTTTAAGATCTAGTCATGTAAAATGTAATGTTTCCAAAAGATGAAAACTAACATGATTTATGTGTTGTCACAGGTATATTATGATCAGGATGTCACTGAGGGGCGTCGATTGATTCAGGAGATGTTTCAGGATGTGACTATCCTAGACAAGCATGTCAGCTGGGAGCGACTGCTTGATGATTTTGGCAGAGATTATCCGGTGCCATGCATTGTGGCATCTATCATCTCACAGATCCTGATGATTGATCGCAGTCAGAAGGGATTCCCGCTTGGATGGGGCAGGTTACTGGTAGACTTGGTAGGCAGGCCCCGACGGATGGCATGGGGGCCTACGATCCTGGCAGAGATGTATCATGAGCTGCACGAGATCGTCTACAGGGACGGTCGGACATGGGCATGTGGTGCCATCCTGGCACAGGTATGGGCATGGGAGCATATTGCTGTGGTGCGCCCCAGGGTTCAGCCGAGGGAGAGGAGGTACCCCTTCATTTACAGGTACATCGGGTTTATATCACATGCCCATTCTGAGGATGTGACGTACTACAGACGGATTCTAGATGAGATAGCCTCATTCACATGGAGGCCGTACAGGGAGGTTGAGGTTTGGGGGGATGCCGCAGATGAGTTGAGCTACATGCTGTGCAGTCGGCCACTGGTAGGTCGATATGCGAAGATCGTAGAGAGATTCGGCATCACTCGGGTGTGGCGGCAGTTTGGGAGATAGCAGCGAGTCTCGACAGAGACTACCACTTATGCCAGAGCCAGGGATGAGGAGGGACATGGGTGGCTACCCATGTTAGATTATCAGCAGGCTGTCGCAGAGACAATAGCTATCAGGGGTGAGCCTTGGGATTATTTCCCAGATGTGGCAGACGTAGGGGCTGATGGAGCCTACAGAGCAGAGCGGCGGAGGGTACCATTCTCTCGATTTACAGTACCAGATGCACAGATGCTAGCACCGGGGGGAGACGGAGGAGACGGAGGGGAGGGAGGAGAGCAAGGAGGGGATGGAGGAGATGGCAGGAGGGGGAGAGGGAGGAGGATGGAGAGAGGAGAGGGGTCGAGATCAGGTGGCCGAAAATGGTCACGGGGACAGAGATCAGCTACACCTGAGGAGGAGGTGAGACCAGCTCGCCGGCAGGAAGAGGTACAGCAGGAGCAGCCTGCGGGGGGAGAGGACCTGAGAGCCCAGATATAGGCTCAGGAGGCAGAGATACAGAAGCTACGGACCACTATAGCTGTGAGAGATCAGCAGCTCCTGGATCTGAGGGCAGAGCGGGATCAGCAGATAGCTGATCTCAGAGCAGAGATAGCACGTCGTGAGGCGATGGCACAGGCCGAGGCACTGGAGCTCCGACGGGAGTCAGCGAGAGCTGCCTATTATCACGGGTTATATCTGCAGGCCATCCTAGAGGGTGAGAGAGCACCATCATACTCTCAGCGGGTAGGGGTATCAGATGTGGCACTTGATAGGAGAGCTATGCCTCCTCCACCACCACGAGCTCCTCACGAGGGTGGTAGCGAGTCTTAGGGTTAGGTCTTAGATATTTGGACATATTTTGAGACTGTTGATCTAGATTTTGGGATCTCGTATTGTATTGTATATCATGACATTGTATATGAGATTACTGGATGTTCGATGTATCATGTGTATTTGTCTCACTTGTGATGGATGTATCAGTTTATGTATATTGTCTTGTCATTTTGCTCAAAATACTTATGTATGTGCTTATGTATGTTCTCTCTCATAGATGTATGTTTAATTCTCATGTGTATGATATAGACTTATGTTTATTGAAAATGATAGTTTTTGATATAGATATGATGATGTGATTAACCCCTTGTGATGAACAGGAACAGGTTTGAGATGAAAAAGATAAGGAGTGAAAGACATGATCAAGAAGAAGAGAAGGTGAGCGCAGTTGACTGACAGGTCCATGTAGGATGAAAAGGAGAGCTCTTTCCATATGCAAAATGCAAGACTAGACTAACATGAACCTAAAAATGCAAGCTACTATGAACGTGGTTGACTTGCAAGGTCACAACGCTTATAGACATCTAATTATCATCATCGAGCGTTATTGGTAGCGTCGTAAGATTATACAATGCACACTAGCATAACTATGTGGATATGAATATGATCTTTATCAGATAGAAATGTGGAAATCCCACCTAGGCATCAAAGACATATAGGTCAAGATGACTAATGCAGTGAGATTACCTAAGTTTTGATATGGCGAGATTATGCTTGTATCAAGACACATGAAAGTCAGGATAACTAAAAGCATGCACTCGCAAAATAGTCAAGGATAATACTTTGTCAATCCATAGGGTCAAGTAGGACCAGCATAAATGCTCATGACAGTTAGGACCAACAAAATATACCCACAAGCAGATAAAGAAAGAAAACATGTTCTCATACCCTCAGTCTTCTAGCTATGCATCATCGAAAACTTCTCAGGGAGAGACCACTCATCAAAGAAATCCTCATAGACAGGACACAAAGAAAAATAAAGTCATCATATCACCAGCGAGTTGATTGTTTAAGTGCGTGTGTGTTGGTCATAGAGTCAGACTCTGAGTATCGCGTCTGCACATGAGCAATATCGCGTCATACGAGACTGTTTGGGTAAGACACCTGATAAGTGTTAAGAAACACTCGACGCAAGGGTAGTGTTGAAAAACACTATTTGGGGTGGTGTTGAAAAACATCTGTTGTGAAATGCCCCAAGAGATAAACGCACCTAAAGGACCAATGCTAACAGTTATGCCCCCTAGACAAAGACAAAGACCAATTCCGGATTAGGCCAAATAAGGTCAAGGCATGATGGAAAGTGGCTAAGTGTTGAGGACGCATGCTAACAAATAGGGGTGCAAAGGCCTCAAGTAGTGCCTATTTCCAGGTTTTCACCACTTGGATTTATTGCAATTTTTTCTTTTTTCTTTTTTTTCAATTTTTTCATTTTTTTTTTTTTTTGGATTTTTTGCTACCAAGGCGCCTATTGCTAGGTTTTCACCAAGGCACTTTTTTTTTTTTTTTTTTTTTTTGAATATTTTGATTTTTTTGTATTTTTTCAGGACTTGTTATGCTTTGTAAGATTTTTTCAGCATCATATATCAATTTTTTTGGAATTTTTTCAGGACCAATATGTACAAATGATGCCCCCAGACAGAACGGGCATCAAGGATAGAACTTCTTAAGGTGCACAATGTTGATGGGATCAGGGAGCTGTTCTCCATCAGGATCTGACAGTAAATACGCACCAGTACCAAAAGCAGCTATGATGACATATGGTCCAAGCCAGTTAGGTTCAAACTTGCCCTTTTGCTCTCTGTTTTGTTGGTTCTTAGGGTTTTCTCGTAAAACAAGATCACCTATTTGAAATTCTCTAGGGTGAACCTTCTTGTTGAATATCTTGGACATACGCTTCTGATACACTCTCATATGATCAAAGGAAGCCTTACGCTTCTCATCTAGAAGTTCTAGTTCCTGTAACCTCATGGCGCGGTAATCCTCATCTGTAATCAAACCTTTGAGTGAGACTCTAAGGGATGGTATCTGGACTTCTAAAGGAAATATTGCTTCAGTGCCATAGGTGAGAGAGAAAGGAGTGGCTCCTGTAGGTGTTCGAATGCTTGTTCGGTAAGCCCATAGTGCTGGATTGATTTGTAAGTGCCAATCCCTACCATTCTTGTGTACTGTTCTATGAAGAATCTTAAGAATGGTTTTGTTAGAAGCTTCTGCCTGTCCGTTTCCCTGTGGAAAATATATGGAGGACCAATGTTGCTTGATTTTAAACTTTTTGCATAGGTGCTTTAGGTCCTTATTCTTAAATTGACCTCCATTGTCAGTAATGATCTCAGAAGGTACTCCAAATCGGCAAATGATATGATTTAAGATGAACAAAGAAATGGTCCTTCCTGAAGCAACAGAAAGTGGTACAGCCTCCACCCATTTTGTGAAGTAGTCAGTGGTAGTAATAATGAACTTGTGTCCACCTGATGAGTTGGGATGAATCTGCCCAACCAGATCAAAGGCCCAGCGTTGAAATGGCCAATGAGAAATAGAAGGAATCAGCTCCCTACCTGGAGCATGAATCAGGTTGCTGTGTTTCTGACATTTTTTACATGACTTAGCAAAGGTGACTGCATCCATCTGCATTGTGGGCCAATAATATCCTGCTCTAAGCAACCTTCAGGCCATGGCAAGACCATTAGAATGTCCACCACAAATGCCCTCGTGGATGTCAGCTAACGCTTGGTTGGATTCCTCCTTTTCCAAGCACCTAAGGAGCGTCCCATCTAAACCCCTCCTATATAAATCACCAGAGATGAGGGTGTGGTGAGAGGCATTACGGATGAGGTATCAGCGTTCGGAGTAGGTGAATGTGTCAGGGATGATGCCATCACGAAGATATGAATAGATAGCACCATATCGGGAAGACTCATGTGTGATAATGGCACAAATGACACGGCTTTCAGATGAGTCAAAGATGGGATGGTGTAGCTCTTCCACCAGGAATTCAAATCTAGATTCATGTGTCTCCAACTGAAGAAGTGAAGCTAATGTGGCCATGGCATCTGCAGCTTTGTTCTCTGTCCTAGGGATTTGTTGAAACGTCACAAAGGTGAAATAGCATCTCAAAGAATCAACCATCTTTTTATAGGGTATCAATTTGTCATCCTTGGTTTGATACTCTTCATTGACTTGGTTGATGATTAGCTAGGAATCCCCAAAGACATGTAATTCTGTGATGTTCCATTCTATAGCCATTCTCAAGCCATTAGTTAAGGCTTCATATTCTGCAATATTATTGGTACATGGGAATAATAATTTGTAAGACTTCAGAATGTTGTACCCATGTGGAGAAACAAATAACACTCCAGCACTTGATCCATTTTGCATGCGGGAGCCATCAAAGAACATTGTCCAAGTGCGAGTAGTGGTATATAAGATGTGTTCATCTGGGAATTCCACTTGGACTGGCATACTATCCTGGATTGGAAAATCAGCTAATTGGTCAGCAATAGCTTGCCCTTTTATTGCCTTCCTTTCAACGTACTCTATGTCAAATTCAGTGAGGACCATCATCCATTTAGCAAGTCTACTCATCAGGGCAGCCTTACCAAGCAAGTATTTAAGGGGATCAATTTTGGCAACCAAGTGTATGGTATGAGCAAGCATGTAGTGGCGCAACTTTTGAGAAGCAAACACCACCACAAGACAAGACTTCTCAATATTATTGTAATTGATCTCATAAGAGACTAGAGTACGGCTGATATAGTAGATGGCCCGTTCTTTCCCAGTATCATCTGTTTGAGCCAATAATGCCCCCAGAGAAGTGTCTGTAGCTGAAATATATAGGATCAATGGTTTCCCTGGAATAGGAGGCATTAAGATCGGAGGATTAGCCAAGTATTGTTTGATCTGATCTAGGCTCTTTTGACAATCCTCGTTCCAAACACAAGAAGCACCCTTCTGCAATGTCTTGTTGAAGGGTTGCACTCTATCTGCAAGCTGAGAAATAAACCTCCTAATAGATTGAAGACGTCCCTGAAGACTTCTCATTTGGCTGATATTTCGAGGAGGTGGCATATCTAGGATTGCTTGGACCTTTTCGGGGTCAACCTCGATACCTTTTGCTGATATTATGAATCCTAAAAGTTTGCCTGAGGTGACACCAAATGCACACTTCTTTGGATTCAATCTGAGTTGAAATTGTTCCATACAATCTAGAATTACTTCCAGATCATTGAGGTGTGTGTCCCTTTTTCTTGATTTTTCCAGGGTATCATCCACATAATCTTCCATATTTTTGTGCATCATATCATGAAAGATAGTCGTCATAGCTCTTTGGTAGGTTGCTCCTGCATTCTTTAACCCGAATGGCATGACATTCCAGCAGTAGGTTCCCCATGCACATGTGAATGCTATTTTCTCTTGGTCTTCAGGAGCTATTTTGATTTGATTATACCCCGAGAAACCATCCATTAGGGAATATATGTCATAGCCCGCCGTCATGTCCACTATCATGTCAATGTTTGGAAGTGGAAAATCGTCCTTTGGGCAGGCTTTGTTTAGATCTCTAAAATCTGTGTAGACACGAATGGACCCATCATGTTTGGAGACTGGTACTATGTTTGAGATCCATTCTGCATAATCGATGGCTCTAATAAATCCAGCTCTCAAAAGTTTTTCTAATTCTCCTTTGACAAGTAGAGCTATATGTGGATGCATTTTTCTTAATCTCTATTTTACTGGCTTGACTCCTGGAGCTATAGATAAGTGATGCATTATGAGATTTGTGTCAAGCCCTGGCATGTCTGAGTAGGTCCATGCAAAATTAATTTTTTTTTTCTGTAAAAACTGTACATATGCCTTGGTCTCTTCCTCTGATAAAGACTGAGCAAGATGGACTATCTGAGGATTTTCTTCTGTGCTTAAATTGACCGGCTTTGTTGGTTCAATCAATATTGATGATCTATCCTGGAAATAACTCGGCAAGTTATTAAGTACCCCATCCTTAGGTGCCTCAAAGAGGTTTTCACCTTTGGATGCGTCATTTCTTTTTACTATTTTTGGTTCTGACACCGCCACAAAGTGGTTTTTGCCATCAGACCTATTTTTCTTTTTCTTTTTTGTTTTGAGACTGAGGTACTTAATATCAGGCTCTGTCATGCTGGTTGTTGGTTCACTGGTGGAAGAAGCCATGGGTTCGAGAGCATTCAGATAGCAAGCAATTTCGTAATCATTGTGAAATGTGAGGAATGTGGGCTCTTGGTGGCGCTGAGGCTAGTCAATCAGGTCAAAGTGAACAAGGGGTAAGTCAATGGTAGGTTCGATGTTGTTAATGCGAAAGGTGTCATCTCTGGTGACCATATAATCAAAGTTCATCAAGTCTTCTCCTAAGATACCTGAATTGGGGCTCATCCTATCAAACGAAGCGTCGTCTACTAAGGTGATTTGAGGAGGGCAATCCTCTAGTCTGACACTAGGATCGTTAGTCGCATCGGGTTGGGTACTATAGGCATGGATAATATCCACGTCTAGATCAATTGTTGCGTCTGAAAGCGAATCTCATTCATATTCATGGGAGTCTATCTCTGAGTCATCATTTAGGCCTCATGATGTAGAAGCCTCAAGGTTAGGAAGGGTTTCCCCCTCTCTAGTGCTAGTATTGGTACTATCCATCGCAGCTAGGACAGTAACACTTTCCTTTGTCGATCTAGAAGTCACACAATCACTATCCGTCACAGCTGGGATAGTAGGACTATTAAGCATCAAATCTATGGAATCTCCCCAAAGGAGATTCGTTGAGGGCACCCAATCATCAGACACATCTTGTTGGTTGGAAAGATCAGTCGTATAATCTGCATCACTGTCACTATCCGTCGCAGCTGGGACAGGGATACCTTTCTTCTTCTTATTCTCAAAACCTAAGCCGACCGTGGACTTACTCTTTCGTCCAAAAAGAGCATGATCAAGAGGCTCAGCTTTAGCATCCAGCCTATGACTAAGGGGACCAAATCCCGGATATCCCATATTTTTAACCAGTGTATACCCTTTCCCATAAGTTTCAGGTGAAGGAGCAAAATTCTCATTGTGTTTGTATTTCTCCTCGTGATATATTCAGTCCCTTACAGCAACTTCCTCTTTCTCTTCTTGGATGGGGACCGAAGACTCAACAAATTTCCCAAATAACGTCATTGCTGATGACAAGGGCTTCACATTTGGGGAGGGTCTCCCATAAGACCTAGGAGAGATTGGCATTTTTGTAAAAGAATCAATCTTATAATCTCCCATCCCAAGGTCCATGGTCTTGAATTTCTGCTTGAATTGTTCAAGTGAACTGCTAGGATTGTCAGCTTCTCTATTCAAAGGTACATGTAATTCTGCAGAAATGTTATTAACTGATAGAGCACTGTCTCCAGGGATACAAATTTCTACACCATTATGGGGAAACTTAACACACTGGTGATATGTCGATGGGACTGCCTGCATTTCATGAATCCATGGCCTACCTAGCAAAATGTTGTAGGCTAGAGGTCCAACATCAACAATTTGGAATAATATATCTTTTTCTACGGGACCAATGCGAATAGGCAAAACAGCCAATCCGTTAGAACTTCTTTCTTCTTCGTCATATGCTTTGATTGTGATTCTTTTCTTTGTGTCAATGATGTTCTCAGAATACCCTAGAGCTAGTAGCAAGCTCAAGGTACAAATATTGAGCCCCACACCCCCATCTATCAGTACACGCCTAACACGAGTTTTATGAATCATGACCTCGATGTGTAAGGCCAAATTATGTGGGTGACTAATGGATTTGTCATCTTCTTCTGAGAAGGTGAGGAAATGAGGGCTAGCCAAATGGTTGACCATGTTTTGGAATTGGTCAATATCTAAGTTATTAGGGACATTGGCTACTCGCAAAGCATCCTCGAGGACGCGCTTGTGCTTAGGAGATAATTCTAAAAGCTCAAAAATGGATATCTGAGCGGGCATACGTTGTAGCTAGTCAATAAGATTATAATTGGAATCAGGATTAATGATAGATTTTGGAGGAGCACCTTTGGACATGGGTTGTTTAGACTTGCTAGTGCTAGGACCTTTGATGATAATGGGTGCTTGGGCTTGACCCCTAGTGACAGCATTGAGGGACTGGGGCATTCCTTGTGAGTGAGGACCTCTTATCACCACAGCGGGTCTTTCATTAGTCATAGGAGTTGAGTCCACATTATGTCCATAAGGATCTTTCTTCCTCACCATGTTGATGTTATCGTCAGCCACTTCAAGCATGTTAATCACATTGTCAGCATGTGTGTATGTATAGTTAATAGCTGCCTTGCCATTCTTATTGCTAGAATTCTCTCCTTTTTCATATTTAGGCAAAGGCTCTTTAAAGGCTTTATGGTCTGCATTAGTAGTTAACCCATCCACTTGTAATTGTCCTTTCTCAATAAGGTCTTGGACAAGATGCTTGAGTTTAAAACAATTTTCTATGTCGTGTCCAATCCCATTATGGAAAACGCAAAAAGCCTTAGCATCCCACCAATGAGGTAAAGGATCTAGTATTCGATATTTTGTAGGATCCTGTGGGTGCGCCAAATTATGAGCAACTAATGTCTTAAAAACATCTGCATATGATTCTCCCAATTTAGTAAATTGTCTTTTCTCCATTTTAGATCTCTTTTGATACTTAGGTTTGTCTTGTTGCGTTGACGATGTTTGCAACTTCATAGCTTGGACTGCATGAGAGAGGTTAAGAACTCCTTCATTTTTGACCTGAGATGAATCAACAACTCCGTCGTTGACCACTTGCTTGTTTTTGTTCCAATAAGAGCTCTTTTTGTCCTTGTTACCATTAGTATTGTTATTTTGGCTATTGTTGTTATTTGTTGGTTTAGCCAAAATTCCTTGTTCTTTTAGGACATCCTCAATGCGACATGCCACCTCTACCATAGTATCAAAGGAATTAAATGGGATTTTCTTGACTTCATATTTAAGTTCTGGTATTAGATTTTTCACAATGATATCAATTCTCTTTTCTTCAGGGATTGTCCTTGGGTATTTCGAACACAATCGCCTCCATCGTTGTAAAAAGGTGACAAAAGATTCCCCTTGATTTTGTTTAAGTTTACACAAATCAAGCATTGTGACCGACCTAGATAAGTTGTAAGCGAAATGCTGAACAAATCTTTGGACAAGTTCTTTAAATGTCTTTACTGGAGGGGAAAGGTTGGTGAACCACTCCATGGCTTGACCTTTTAAACTCCTTGGGAATAATCTCAGCAAGTAGGAGTCTTCATGGTGAAAGGAAAAGCTCATTATGTAGAATTGTCGAACATGGTCGTGAGGGTCACTAGTGCCATCATATTTGTCGTATGTTGGGAATTCAACTTTCTTAGGAAATTCTACCATCACCACACTTTTGTCAATGGGGTTAGGACATATGGAGTCCAAATGAAATGTGCTCTTGGGAGCCTTCATTCTGTCTATATCCTTTTGCATTTGTAAGATCACCTCATCAATTGAAGGATTCTATTTCTTGATTTTTTGGTGAACATCAAAATTATATGGAACTTTAGCGCCTTTGTTGATAAGACTTTCCAAGAATTGGTCTTTGTTTTGTTCCACGTATTGCTCCACATAGGCTTGAAAGGATGGTTCTTGTTGCATGGTCATGAAGTCCATATGATCAAATTTGGCATAACTGCCTCCATGTTGTGAGCCATGATGTGCTTGTTGGGAGGGTTGCTTTGAATGTCTATGAGACGACTGTCTCCTATGATGGTCATATCTTGAAGTCCTTCTTCCTCTAGGACTTGGGGATCGTGAGGGTGTCTTTGATCTTCTTCGAGGGCTAGGGGAAGGGGTAGCTAGGAGTGAGTTGATCCCACTATTGGCTCCCCTCCCGTTAAATCGACTTTGGAGTTGTTGTGCATAGAGTCTATCTTCTTCTTCTTGGGTGACTCTTTTCTGTATATCTAACAATGCACGTTCCTCTTCCTCTAGTTGTCGGAATTTTTCCTTTTTAGCAGACTGTTCATCTAAGTAGGCTTGCTTCTCTCTCTCAATGCTTCTCAATCTTGTATTTGTATATCGAGAGGTGTCTTTAAGTGGGGAGGTTTGTCTTGAATGCCTTATTGCATTAGCTGCGTTGATATGGTGATCACTAGATTCGTTGTTCTGGTCTTCGTGTTGTGACCTTGAATCTGAGTGAGCTTGCTTATGCTATCTTTCAGCTCGTTGATGAGCATCAAAATACCTTGCGTTGTTAGGAGGTGACCCGGGTGGACTGGCATGAGAAGAACCACCATACTCTCTTCTGTGTCATTGAAAGATATCCTCGAGAGTTTGATTCATGGCTTCTCTTTGTTGTCGGGTGAAAGTGTAACTCATGTCCATACTTGATGAAAGTGGTATGAAAGAGGTGCTCACTTCACTAGGGTTAGCTCCTGGATTAAAACAAACCTCAGATTCACTCTTAGGAGATTGGTCAAAAAGGGGTCCTTTTCCCTTAGGTTGTCGACGAGTCTTGATAGGTGGTAACTGGCTAAAGGCAACAGGGGGTCGCTTCCCTTGATTAACTTGGTACCTTGTCGTAACTGACATGAAAGAGAGATATTCTCAATGATAAGGTGACCTTTGAAAGTGTCAACACCAAACTAGGATAATCAAAATCCTCTATTGTCCAAAGAGAAATGAAAAAGAAAAAAAAAGGGCTTTACCAACACTGTCAAAGAGGTGCTTCAAATCAAAGGGTGACTACCCTTGCACTTTTGAATCAGGAGGTTGGACTAGGCCAAAAGATAATTGAAATTGAGATGAAAATGAAAGCGATTTGGACAATAAGAGAACTAAAATTTTCCCAGAATATAGCTAACAATTTTAAAGATGGACCTTGGCACCAAGAATGGCTTTCTAACTTGACAATTATTCCAAAGTGACTTTGTAAATCAAATGATGCTATCCCGGAGGACTAAAAACTAGAAATTTAGATTCAAGATAGATCTCAAACGTCAGGGTAAGAAGCCTGCTCTAAGACCTAGCCTAATTGACAGCAGCTGAACTGACCAAAATTTAAGCACGGCAAAAATGAACCAGGCGATATACTCCAGGCTACTGGGGCGATAAACCTATACCCGTGCGATATTTCGCCCTAAGCCAGGTGATACTTCTTAATACTAATGGGCGATATACTCCAGGTAGGTCGGGCGATAGTCCGTTAGGGGTGAACTATCGCACGATATTTCTCTTCAAAGGGGGCGATATTTCTAGCATGCGCGAAGTATCGCGTGATACTTCGCCTTACAGGGCGCGATACTGTTGCAGAATTATTTAACTCTTGACCAGAATTGTGTGAAATTTGCATTTTTGGGTTTGTTTGGTCAAAATTTCTAGTCTGAGGGTTGATGTTTTCGATTTCAGTCACGGTATCAGCAGAATTTCGGTAGGTTTGCAAACAGAAAGGGATCAAAACATGGTCTCAAACACTTGAAACAAGGGCAAAAGAAACCTTGCCAAGACAAACACTTGTGATATCAAAATTGAAACAACACCCTATGAATGCTACCGATTGTTTGTATGTAAGAACATTTGCACTGGTATCACACAATCGAAAATACTTCAAGAAAATCTATCCTAGAAAGTCAAGGCTCAATACTTACCAACTTAGCCCACAACTTGATGCCCCCTCGCCTCACACCAAGTGGTTACCCACAAGAGATGTTGGCTTTGTCATGGAAATGTCAAATGACACAACCAAAGGGACACATATGGTGAGTATCTTAAGGTGATCTGGGTAAACCACTTGGATCAATCCTTGCACTAAGAAGATAAGCGGCTAAAAGAGGGTGGCTTCTATCTAATGGTTCTTATTAAGGATTTCCGTTCACAACACCCCTCTTGCTCCTCATAAAGGACTAGGACCTCGCGGCCTCAAGAGTACCTTAAGCATTCTTGTCCAATGTTTTCCTCATGGTCGCAATCCCATGAGCTACTCACATCAAACGAAGGCAAGTGTTATGTCTATCAAGGTTTTTGGTGTCCTTGATAGCCTTGAGATTATAGTGAGTTGGAATCACTTGCCACCAAGGAGAATGATGACAAGGTTGTCCCCACTTGAGTTGTTCCTCTTGATTGCTCAAGAGCAGGCCCGCTAAAAGATTCCTAAACTAAACAAAAATGGATCAAATCTTGAGGTTCAAGGTTTTTGATTCACCACAAGAGTGAAGAGCATACTCCCCTATCTCAAGAATCTCTCTCAAACACGCCAAGCAAAGAGATTAATTACCCCCTTGCTTCCAAAACCTTAAGATGGGTCAAGATTTTCTGATTCACCTAAAGGTGAAGAGCATACTTCTCCTACCACCTCAAGATCCCTTTCACAAGGTATTAAGATTCCTAATACAATTAGTAAATGCCACAAATGAAAGGAAAATAAATAACAAGCAAGAAATGAAATTTTTTTTTTTTTGTTTTTATGCTTGGGCAGCCCTGCAAAAACTGTTAGTAGCCCTCTTTGACATGCATTTTTAGCAATTTTCAAGCAAAGGAGAGCACCTACAAACACAACTTGTTAGACCCACAATGTTAGCAAAATCAAAATCCAAATGTAAATGTGCAATAATCTGATGGATTCAAGCTAAAAGATGCAGGTTAGACCTATCTAAACAAAGCAAAATAAAACAGCAAGCTAAAACAATCAAATTCGGACAAAAAAATTGAAAACGCAAGTCTCTGCCAGACCAGGCGATATTTCTCAGTCTTCAATAGTATCACGCGATACGGTTTCCTATAGTCGGGCGATACTTCTCAGTCGCGCGATATTTCTCAGCCGCGCGATACTTCGCACAATGCCAGGCAATACTTCGCCCGATGTCAGGGGACAGAAGTCAATATATGCGTGCGATACTCTTTCCGAGTGAACTATCGTGCCAAGACAGGAAGTATATCGCGCGATATTTCTGAGAAGTGTCGTGCGATAATCTGAGACAGAAAACCAGAGACGCAGATTTTTCCGAAAATTAATCTGAAAATGATGAAAAATGCATCAAATGAAAGGACAAAGCTATCTACTCTGTCCCACCGTGGTCGCCAGAAATGTACACACTAAAATGGTGCACTTCTATGAACCATTACATGCAAGGTTGCTCAAGAATGAGGCCTCACAAAGCGGCTCATAGCTCTCTATGTATGGAGTTGCAAGATTGAAAATTGCTCTCAGCTAGAGCTACAAGCTTGTGACCTTGCTAATCAACCATACAATGAGAGATTCAAGTGAAGACAAGGGCAAGAGTGCCAATATCTCCAAGAATCCAAATATGCAATGCAATGCAAGCTAAGAATGAGAATGCAAATGTGCAAGCTATGCTATGAAAATGGAAGTACAAACTAAGCTATGAAATGGAAATAACAATGTGTTACAACCCTTCCTATTAAGCTAGATGAGTTAAATCTATTGCATAAAAGGAAATCTACACTAAGAATGCCATTATTATGTAACTATGAAAGCAAATATGAACTAGATGATGAAAGCAACAAGTCTTCAATGTCTTCAAACTTCAAATGCACCTAAAACCTGCAGCATAACATTAGCATAAAACATGAGATATATAAATGAAGGAGAGAGCTCTCCTTTTATAAGAAATGAGGTGAAATGGACCATTGAGATTAAGAGGCAAAAGTCTTAATTAGCGGTGGAGGTTGAAAGAGGAGCAATCTATGTGCACAAACATCCTCCAATGAAAGTGAAGTGTTGACTTTTGAGCCTCATGTGAGACAAAAAGTGCTTTTTTCCTTTTTATAAAATATGAATAATGTTTTATTTGTGCAACTTAGGATAAGAGGAAAGTGGGGCTTTTTATTTAATTGAAAGGGGATGAAATATTTCTTTTAATTAAATAAAGACTTAGGATAAATGGTTAGCCCAAGGATAAAAATCCAATACATGATCGAAATTAAGACTTGATCAAGAAATTGATATTGTTGAAAATATTGATTATTGATAAAAATGATTCAGGGTTGATAAATTGAATAAGTGGGGCCCAAAGTCTAGGCGACCATTTTTGGGTGCATACAAAAGGAAGATGTCTCCTCAACTTAGCTAAATCAAGAGTTAAACTTCCTCATGACTACGATACATCAACCTAAAAGAAGGATGAGGAAGAAAATAATCCATTAGGATTCATGAACAAAAAACTAAAGTTTTTTCGAGCCCAAATTGATAACATGAAAAAGGCGGCTGAACCAAAACCATTCCAATTCAGTCTCAAATCGGGTCCCCTTGCCTTTCTATCCTGCGTTTAGTCATAGGATCATGAAACTGGCTCACACCAGAAAAGGGGAGATTAAAAATTTCTAACTCATCTCCCCTAATAGAATCCTTATGTCCTTTTCCTTTTGATATAAATTTGGTTATGGTGCCTTTCCCTCCCAATGTGGTCTTTCCAAGATACAACGAGTACATGGATAAATCTGACCCAAAAGACCACTTGAGGGAGTTTTGTGCTTAAAGTATTGAGTTCATGCACCACACTACCTACCTAATGTGATTATTCCCCAGAAGCCTTGGAGGGAAATCCATGGAGTGATTTTTGAAATTGACCCCAGAAATAAAAACTTTTGAGGAATTAGCCTCCAAGTTTGTGACTCATTACTCTTATAACATTGAGCACTAAATCACCATGATAAACCTATGTGATACCAAGAAAAAAGATGGTGAACCTTTTCTATGCTTTCTCCAAAGATGGAGAATTGTTTTTGTGAGATATCCAAGAAGCATAACTGAAAAGGAGAAAATGGAAATTTTCATGAACAACTTGAACATGGAAATGAACTATCGATTACAACTTAAATGTTCCCCAACCTTTGATTAGATCATCTAAAATGGGATTAAGATTGAAGAGGTGTTAGTGAAGAAAGGATAAATCAAACTCTTCAAATAAAATAAAAGTTATCCTAACACCAATAATAATTTTAATAGTAATAATAATAGGGATGCTAACAACAACAATGATAAATCAAGATTTTGGATGATAAATCAAGATTTTGGTTGAAAAACACTAACAAAAAGCTTATAAATGATGGGGTTGTAGAAGCCAACAACCTAAAAGACATCCCTTTTAATTTATCTAGTGGGTCCAATCAAACGAATAATGTTAATCAAACACCTAAGACCCCTTTCAATAACAATAATAACTCATTCAATAACCAAGGTGTGAACAAACCAAGGCCTTTCTTTAATCCAACCCAAAGGATAAAATTCACATTCTTGGGAGAACCTTTGTAAAATCCCTTAAGGACCCTTGTTTCCAAAAAAATTATCATCTTACCGGAATCAAGACCATATGAACCCCAAATTAAACATATATTTGGAATAATGCCCATCATTGTGAATACCATCAAAATAAAGGGAATAAGACCATCGAATGTATGAAACTCAAACACTTGGTCCAAGATTTAATATATGATGGTACGATTAAAGTTGAGGGTCCTCAAAACAATGAAGATCATATGGCATTTAAGACTCCTTTCATGAATCATGAGAAAGGTGAAACCTCAAATTCAAATTAAAACAACAAAAAAGAGAATGATAAAGTTATTTTCACCCGACAACACTATAAATTCTTTAACGAGGTATGAAAATTCCATCAATTTTACAGTGTTGAGAGAAAAGAAACAAGAAGAAACCTCTAATTTTTTGACTAGGGGGCAAGCGTCAAAAATCACCTTGCAAGGAGGTACCCCTAAAATTGTTCTACCAAGTCAAGCATCCACATCATCAAAGAAATAAAACATTTTGGATCAACTGCAAAGGACTCCCACACAAATTTCAATCTTGGAGTTGTTAAAACTTTCACCCATTCACAAGGAAATCTTAGAGAAAGCTCTTGTTGAAACCCATGTTCCACTTAATTTGGATGTCAATAAATTTAAGAATATGGTAGGACACCTTATTGCACCTCATTTCATATATTTTTCCAAGAAAAATGATGTCTTTGAACCATCCCCAAAATCTCCCATTACATATTAAAGTTTTGATACGTAAACATCGTGTCAAAAGGGTCCTCTTTGATGGAGGAGCTGGTCTAAACATTTTCATTTGAATATTTTCAAAGCCCTAGGATATTCCAAATAAGCTATTGACCCTAAAATAAAGATAACTATAAAGGCTTATGACGATGAAGAGAGGTCCTCAAAAGGGGTAATAGTGCTTCCTATCTGAGTTGGTCCTATTCAAAAGGAAACTTTTTTCCAAGTTCTTGATTTGAAAATGACCTATAAAATTTTGTTGGGAAGACCATGGATACATGAGATGTAAGTGGTACCCTCAATGTACCATCAATGCTTAAATTTTCCATACATGGGTCAATAAATTATGGTGAGTGGAGATTTGAATCCATTTCAATATTGTATTAATATCAAACCCATAAATGACTCATTAGTTCCTCACAATATAAAATGCACTACATCAAGGTAAATGAACCAAGGTCAAAGTTCAAAGGACATTTCCTTAGCAAAAGGAAAAGGGAAGATAGAGGAATAAAACACTCTTGTTAGAGAAAATCAAAATCCTACTAACTTAGCTAAATCGACTAAGGGAAAAGAGAAAGTTAGTGAGGAAAATACTAAGGAAAAAGAAGAAGAAGATAATTTAAAACTTCCTCCAATACAAGCCAAAGAGGTCTATTATCAAAAGATGGACACCATGATGAAGAGTTTTGAAAATCAATGCAAGATTACACAAAATGGTGTAGAGAAATATTCGTTATTAATGATGGACTTTCCACTTTCCCCTAGGTATCATTGTAGACCTTCTAGCTCCAATCCTCCTCAAAAATATAATGACCATTTCGTAAGATCTAGCAGTTCTTCATCCATGGAGGAAGATGATAAAAAAATCCTAAAGTGGCTCTATAGAGAAGATGATGAATCCAATGCTAATGAAAAAACAATTCAAAACACTAGTATTCCCACGCACCAATATGGAAAAGGTTTCAAAATTATGAAAAAGATGGGCTACAAAGGAAGAGGACCTTTGGGAAAGAGAAATGAAGGGTTGGTTTAACCCATAGAAATGGCTTAGAGGGATAAAAAATAAAAATCAGGATTAGGATACCTTGAACAAGGATATACTCAAAAGAATCATCCTAAATTTTATGAAAAAATCTTGCAATTGAACTCCCAAAGTGATGAAGACTCTAATGATTGGGAATGGGATTCTTTATCTAGTGAATCTTGTAAAGACAAAGAGGTGGATGTCATACATACTTATGCTCCTATGTCTAACCCAGGTAAAAGACAAGAGTTAAATCAAGGATCAAGTTGAAACCAAGCTTCAAGTTCTAGAACAAAGAGATAGTTTCTACTCAAGAGTCTACTCCAAATCAAGAAGCAGAAGGATCTCAATGGGTAGGAGAACCCTATGTACCCTCATGGGTACCAACAATGGAATAATATATCATTAGGTTTAGACCATGATATTTTTACCCACAAGAAACTCAAGAGGATTCTAGCGTGGAAGATTTTGATCCAAGTTATATGGAACACCTAGAACAAGAAAATGTCATAGACTTGAGTGATACAATATATGAACCATGTAACAAATTCATGTCCCTAAACCCTGTTGAATTGAACCTAGAGACAATAACACATTATCTCTTATATACCCTAAACTCATTGAGTGGAATTCCATGGAGCCAAATGAAATTCCCACATTCCCAAACGAAAATTATTTTGCCTTCTACCAAAATGGAGTTGAACCTTCTTCTACCAATGAATTATATCAAGGTGAAATGATGAGGGAAATTATCCACTCTCTTAGTCAAGAAATAAGAGAGAAAAATGAAGAAAATAAAAAATGAAAGAGTCTAATGGTGAAAACCATAAGGTGGCAGTATTAGACCAAAAAGAGCAAGAAATAAAAGATGTTTCCAAAGGTGAAAACCCAATTGTTGCACCTAAAGAAGAGAGGTTGGATAATTTTCCTGAACATTATGAAGAAAGATCACCTATATTGATAGAGCCAACACAAAAGATCAACATTGGGACTGAATCAGAGTCTAAAGTCATACATCTTGTAGCCTCATTATCAAAAGAAGAGAAAGAAGAATTTGTGGGATTTTTCAGAGAAAGGAAAACAAAATTTTCTTGCTCCTATGATGATATGTTGGGATTGGACCCAAACCTAATTATGCATCATTTGAATATCAAACCAAGAATTAAGCCGATCAAACAAAAGTTGAGGAAAATGCACCCACACATTGCGCTTCTTGTCAAAGTTGAATTGGAAAACTTATTAAAAGTAGGTTTCATTAGAGATATTGACTATGCCAAATGGATATGGAATTCAATATTATACCTTTTTCAAAACTAGATAAATCAATCAGAATTTGCACGGATATCCAAAATCTCAATCTAGCATGCCCAAATGATGATTTTCCTTTACTAAGGATAGATGTGCAATAGTGGATCTGATAGTGGGTCACTCTATGTTCTCTCTTATGGATGGATTTAGTGGGTGCAACCAAATCAAAATTGCACCCAAAGGTTGAAAGATAAAACAACTTTTACATGTGCCTGGGGGAAATTTTCTTGGAATGTTATGCCCTTTGGTCTTAAGAATGTAGGATTGACCTACCAAAAACCCATGGCCACTATATTCCATGATATAATGCACAAGTTCATAGAGGATTATATGGATGATATACTTGTAAAATATCACTCAAGGAAAGAACATTTGCTAATTTTAGAAAAAATCTTCACAAGACTTGAACGATTCAAGGTGAGACTAAATACGAAAAGTGCACCTTTGGGGTACAATCCGACAAATTCGTAGGGTATATAGTTTTGACAAAAGGGATAGAGGTAGACCCCATAAAATTCAAAGCAATAATGGAGATGGGGGAATCTAGAAACATGAGTCAAATGAGATCGCTCCAAGGAAGGCTCCAATCCATAAGAAGGTTCATTTCACAACTAGCAAAAAAGTGTCATTCTTTTACTCAACTCCTTCATAAGGACATAGTATTCAAATGGGATGAAAAATATGAAGAAGCTTTCACACTCCTCAAAAAGTACCTCATTAATCCTCCAATATTGATGCCACCAATAACAAGAAATCCTTTACTATTGTATATTTCAGTGACAAAACATTCTTTAGGCACACTCTTGGCTCAAGAAGATGAGAATGGAAATGAAAAGGCAATCTACTACATAAGAAAGACTTTGGTGAAGTATGAGCTAAACTATAGTTTCATAGAAAGAGTATGTTTGGCGGTAGTTTTTTCTTCCCAAAAACTACAACATTATATGTTATCTCATAGAATCAAACTCATAGAAAAGATTGATCCATCGAAATATCTATTGAGCAACATAACCTTAACATGAAGGTTGGCTAATGGGCCATGGTACTAAGTGAATTTGACATAGAATATGTAGACATAAATGAAATAAAAGGAAAATTCATAGTGGATCAACTAGCAGAGGCACCTTTAAAAGATGAATACCCTATTCAAGTGGAATTTCCAAATGCAGAAATCATCAACATTTAAGAAAAAACATGGAAACTTTACTTTGATGATTCTTACACCCAACATGGCTCAAGAGAAGGCACATTATTGATCAAACCTTGAGGCTCAACCATTCCAAAATCATATAATATTCTATTTCCATGCACCAATAATATAGCCAAATATGAAGCACTTATTATTGGCATAAAGTTGGTGTTATCATGGAAAGTGATAGAATTGCAAGTGTATGGAGATTCAAAACTAGTCATAAATCAAATTAATTATGAGTACCATAAAAAATATGACAAGTTGATACCATATAAAAAGATGATAGATGATCTAAAGAAGTACTTTATTTTGATCACATTTGAACAAGTGCCTAGGGAAAAGAATAAAGTAGCAGATTGCATGGCAACATTGGCTTCACTCTTACAAATGCCAGATCAAAGCGCAAGATATGAAATCTTGGTAGAAAAAATGGAACAACCTACATTTGACCTATCCAATTCCCACATCATTTACCTATTAGTGAGAGATGACTCTCCTTAGTATGGATCCATCTATACTTATTTGAAAGACCAAACCTTACCCTTGGACCAAACCCGGAACTAGAAAATAAACTTCATAAGACAAGCCTCTTGTTACACCCTTGTATCCAACACACTGTATCACAAAATTCTTAACATAATGCTTTTAAGGTGCCTAGAGAAGGAGGAATCAAAATTAGATTCCCAAGAAATCCAAAAAAAAATTTGTGGGTCACATTCGAATAGGTTAACCTTAGCTAAGAAACTTTTAAGGATAGGGTATTACTGGCCCTCCATGGAGAAATATGCATGCCATTTCGCAAAGATATGACAAAAATGCCAATATCATGGAAACTTAATTCATGTACCAACTTAGGAACTACATCTGATGACTACTCCTTGGCCCTTCTATTAGAAGGGGTTGGATCTACTCAGGATGATTTACCCACCTTCATCTAACAACCATAAGTTCATAATCACTACAATAGAATATTTTACCAAATGGGTCAAAGATGTGCCTTTGTCTACTACAATGGGAAAACAAATCTCAATGTTCATTTTGAACCATATAATTTGCAGATATGGCATGCCTCAAGCCATCATAATAGACAATGCTAAGCACTTTGCGAACAAAAACATAAAAGAGTTGTGTAAAAAATTTCATATGATCCATCATTCATCTTCAATCTATTATCCACAAGGGAATGGACAAGCAGAAGCGACTAATAAGAATATCCTAAAAATAGTGAAAAGAGTAGTGGGTAATTCAGGGAGATATTGGCACATCCAAATAAATCCAACTCTATGGACATATCAAACAAGTGTAAGAACACCAATAGGAGCTACACCTTTCTCATTAGTATATGGAGTTGAAGCAGTACTACTTCTAGAAGTATATCTTTCATCTTTACAGGTTTCATTGTATGGATTATTAATAGAGGATGATTATAGGATTGTAAGACTTCAAGAGTTAGAGTTAGACTTGATGAGTGACAACAAGAACAAGCTTTTGATCATCTCAAAGTATATCAAAATAGAATGTCAAGAAACTACAACAAACATATCAAGCCAAGGGAATTTCAAGTAGGTGACCTAGTATTGAGAGGAAATCCTAAGAATCAGGCAGAAGGAGAGAAGAAAGGAAAATGGGAAGAAAAATGGTTAGGACCTTTCATCATTACTTCTTCCTTTGGAACAGGTACATACAAGCTAGCTGACTGTGATGGAGAGGAACTACAAGAACCCATTAATAGCATACACCTTAAGAGGTTCTATACCTAAAGAAGATGAAAGGGTGTAAGTGAAAAGAGTATCAGAATAGTAGATGAGATAGCATCCTATTTATTTTGTATAGCCAAAAGTGAACCAGAAGAAATCCAAAAAACAATGATCTTGAGAAAAGAAGAAAAAAAACCAGAAAAGCAGAAAAATTCAAAAATAGCAAAAAGAGTTCCTAAGGAAATATAAAATAGTGAAAAATTGAGCATGAAGAAATCCAAAAACATTCAAATATGGATCCTAAAAAAATTGTTGTCTTGGTGAAAACCTAGCAAATAGGTTCCTTGATGATAACAAAAAAAAATGATATCTTAGGTACTAACATGGTGGGTCCAAATGAGTATGCAGATAGATGATTTTCTCATTGTAAGATGTGCATATGATACAAATTTTGGTGGCATTAATATTGAAGTACAAATAACTTCCAAATGGTTAATTTGTAGGATGCCTATCACCCTTGTTTTGATATCCAAACTCTTTTCTTGTGATCGGTCAAGATAAGGACTGATTGTTGACCAAAGAATGTAGTTGATATTGAAATATATTAATTATGGTGTTGTTATTAATGTCACATTGTGCATCTGTATCTATGGTGGATATTGTTATTGTTTTCATTGATGACTAGGTATTGTCACTAATGACATATTGATGATGAATATTATGCAAGTATATGTCAATTATTAGCTTGTGTTTGTAATGTTATTGGTTATTCTAAATGGAGACTGTTCATGATTGCCAAATGGTGCTCAAGCTTGTTATGTATTGACCATTGATGTCAACCCTTTATTGATTATTGTTGTGCTCTGTCGATTATATATTTCTAGTAGTAGATGTTATGTTTATTAACTAGAATAATGTGAAGAAGGTTAAAGGAGATACAAATGAAAAAGTAAAAATGTTCTTTTTTGGATGTCCACCTTAGTATGGTGTTGATATCTTACCATGCATAACTATGATAATGATGTATTGAAGAGAAGTGATAATGAAGATGTTCTAATAAGACTTGGTCTTGTATACTAATGATAGTGATGGTGATGATGCTCATGTTTGGATAAAAAGATGTTAGCTTGATGATATCATATTAAGATGATGATTAGATGTATTGAGATAGGTATCAAAAGTATTAATATGAGGATTGAAAGAATGATGATAAAATTTATGTGAACTACTAATCATGGTGATGATCTTGTACTATTTGGATAAAATGATGGTATCATGATGATATCATATTAATATGAGGATTAGATGTATTGAGATAGGTATCAAAATAATTAATATGAGGATTGAAATAATTATGATAAAATGGATGTTTTACTAATCATGGTGATGTTCTTGTACTTTCTATGAGAAGATATATTATTTTTCTTGAGTGAACAAATGGTGCTACAAATTTTATCGGGTTGGTTATAGAACATTGAAGTCTATGTTGTACGAAAGTATATTGAATTCAGTCTAGAAGAATTGTCTATATTCCTCCACAATTGTAGATGATGTCTTGTCATTTGAATATAGTGATTATGCTCTATGACCATTGCTCTCCTATATTTTTGCATCCCTGACATTGTAGATATTTTTGATAATTGTGTTTTTTTGGTAGTTTGGTTTTCTATATGGATTGGTCCAAAGAATTTTGTGCATTGGTATCTTTATTGTTGTGTCTCAGGGGAAATTTTTATTATGTATGTGTTATTTCTCCATTTAGATTTAAAGTATTGATGTAATCTAGAAGCATGTTGGTGATGCTTTTTTCATGACTATATTCCCTAGCTCTTGTTATGAAGTTCTCTATGATAATTTGTTTTTTCGAACTAGTCTTGTCTTGATATACAAAAATATGTATTTATAAATGATGTTCAATGTTCAAGGGATATCCCTATGTGATCTACATATCATTGGTTGATTTCCTTTGTGATGCGGTATTTAAGGAGTTTCATTTATGATTATTAATGGTTATCTAGATAAAATAATTTTCTCTCTTTCTTGTTGCATGTTTCCAGCGGCCTTGACTGCATTGGATGATGTATTAAGTTTTTTTTAGTTCCCACCTTGCCATGTGGGGTTCTGTATTTAGTAGTTTGATGTTGAGAATATATTTTTGGGTTGATCAATTATATGTTGTACACATTTTATCTACATGCTACCTTGTTTTGTACCTTGTAGCATGTGCATCAATGTGTGTGATGTGTGGGATCACTTTGGATATTGTGTTGTGATTTTTAGGTCCTCTCTATCTCCTAGAATTAATGAATTTCACCACGACTATATTTTGTGGCCAACTTTTTGATATCACCTATTAACCTTTGACTTAACTGACCTAATTGATATTTTTTGATGATTTGAATGATATTACATAGAAGATCAAATCTGTGTAGAATGGTGGTGGTGGGGAAGATGCAAATATAAGAGAAAAAATGTGTGTCATGAGACTTTTGGAGAATAATTCTCAAAAGATTTCTTAAGGTAGTGTGTCAAGAGAAGCTATATTCAAGGGAGATTGTCTAATGTTGTATTGTTGAAGTTCTATAATTTTTAATTCAATATTTCATGTATCTTGGCATGAGGCAATGTGTCCCACCAACAATTCCTCTTGTATCTTTTTCTAGGGAAATGATCTGTATCCTACAAGTCCTTTGAAGAGAAGTGATATTCATTGGAGAGTGGGCCCCTAAAATAGGTGCTAATACTTGTTCATAGAGTGTGAGTTAACTCTCACTATGGCTTTTACCTTCTTGTATTTTCCATGCAAATCTTGTGTTCTCTTGTGAATGTATGTTCATCATTTTATCTTTCATTGAACTGCTGATCAGTTTAAGGTTTTAAGTTGGAATAGAGTTGTGCTATAAAATTTTAATATTTGTTCAAGAATAATTCACCTCCCTCTTAGTCTCGGGGTTTGTTCAAAATTATCCCCCAGATTTATGTATTTGATGATCTAAACAATGTTGACATTGATTTAGGAACACATTCATTGGAATTAGTAACTTGCACAAAAGACATGATTAAGCTAGTAAAGGATAGTCAAATGTACTACAAATGTGAAAAATAAATAATTATGCAACATAACCCCTCTATATCTTGCTCCTTGTTAGAAACCTAAGAGAAAATATTGTGAAAATGATGAAGGGTGTTAGATTAAATAAAGAGAAAATATATCAAGTGCACAATCAACATATTCATTGAAATACAAACACATTTTTTGTTTAATAGAGAATGACTACTAGTCTATGACACAATTATTGAACTACACCTATAACACATAAAACACTACAACAAATGAATTTCTTTAGTCAACCTATTATGCGGGTCCCACCAAGTGTGCTAGAAATGGTAGCATGAATTTGTTCCAATTTGAGTAATTTGAATAAAAATGATGAAGTAAAAGCCAAATGAATAATTAGATTAGGTAAAACGAAATGAAAATGAACATATTTCTTTTTTTCGAAAAAGAAAAAAAAACCTATGTTAACTCCTTGTTGTACTTCATTAGTGGATTTGTTAGTTTAATGTGTGCTTACAAAAATTTAGTAGCATAACATCACATTCATGAAATTGTGAGTGATGAAAATTGTTATGTTTGGAGATTATATAGATTGCAAAGAGATTGGATGAGTCACTAGAATAGAGAGATGAGATTATTAGTGATGATGGATTACTTGTATCAAGCATGAATATTGCCAAATGGCTTAATGAGATGAGATGAGATGAGATCTTATGAGGTATTATGAGATACCTTTGAAAGGTGCATCATAATGGTGATTTTTTCCCCTTCCCTCAAAGATTACATGGGGGGAATGAAAAGTTCCCATTTTTGTAGTTGAGGAAGAAAGACGTGTAACTCCAAGGACATGTGGGTCTCTTCTAGAGGTGTATAATATACGAATATGCGAACAAATTTGGTTGCATGGGGAATAGGAGAGGTCAAGCCCACTTAATAATGGATCAAGTGTGTGCAAAAGATTAAGGGTGGATTAGGAGAAGCTTAGAAGGTAATGCTAGTATCAAAATCCAAGGCACATTTGGATATGGTGTGGCCAACATCAATTCCTATAATATGATGCACACTATTATAAGCATCTTTACATTACATAACATGAACCCATTTGTATATCTAATATCAGCTATGGCCCTTCTCCATACCTTGTATAGTGAAAATTTGCTATCCATTTTTATGACTATAGATAGTATGTGAAGTGGAATGTGGATATTTAAGAACCAATAATTGATAAATGCATTTGTCTATAATAGCGAAGATTTCCTCACCCTTAAAATTAATTAAAGAATCCTAAATATTGTACATTCTTTTAACCAATTCAACATTTTCCCGATCAACAAAGTAATTGGGCACAATAATCTTTCCTCAATCAAACTTCTAGAATTAGAAAGAGGACCACATTCGCTGACCTTATCATAAAATTGTGAACAAACAACCTCGTTTGGTAGAGGTTGCAGATGGTCTCTAATTTTCATAGTAATCTAGAACATCTTGAGAGGGCCGTATCATTGACATTTAAACATTATAATTAATAAAAATAATTCAAAGCTATAACATAGACATCTAGATCATTATGAGAAGAATCAATGACTCAAACTTAAGTTTGACCTTGTAGCTATTAAGAGTTGTACCAGTCCCTTTTTTTCTTCCTTCTGACTATGCATTAAAATTCGCATTCAATTGCTCCTTTTTGAAAAAATCAACACACGTAATTGTTTCTGTTCAGCACGCCTTTGGAGAACTACCCATCTGCTCCGATGATTTTTGTTTACTGTTCAAGGACGTCTTTAAAGAACAATAATTGTTAGTTTTATTCTTTTCTTATTATTGAAGTTAGTATAGAGTCAATTAATGACTAAAGCTTGTTATGTGAAATGTTTTAATATTTTTGTTAATTGGGAAACGTTTATAGCATGTTTTTTTTCAGTTGTGATTCTCTAACAAATTAGAGATTGTTAATTGACACAGCATTTTCAAATAAATGAGATAGTGTATTCCCAATAAATTCAATTAAATAAATATTTTTAAAATCGTATTTAAACTAATAATAATTTATATTCAAATAATCATTTGAAAAAGTATATATATTTCAAATTTCAATCTATGAGCACATTAGTCTTGTGTGAGCCTTGGAGAAGTAATTTTAGCAATCTAAGTCTATGGGTTGAATCCTCTTCGACTAAGAATCAAAGAATGAAAGATCAAAAAACAAAAAGTTTGCCAAAAGAGACCTCAGTTTTAAGGTTACTGACTCGTCCCTAAGAAACAAAGATAATGCTACCCACAGTTGGTGTAGTCTTCATGACCACCTCCAGCCTCTTTTAACTATTGTGGTGCTTTTAGTTGGCTAGACTCTAGCAAGATTTGTCAGCTGAAACTCATCATTGCTCAAGTGCACACTAACAACCGTGAGAGGATACTCCTAGGGAAGAGGTACATCCATTCCTGCCCTTGGTGATGTTTAGGATAAATTTGATGAAAGACTCCCTTCCTCTACAATTTTTTTTGTTGTTTAATTTTTAATGTATGTTTGGACATAATTGATTAACTTCTTAATTCTCACTTAGAGTTAATCCCTAGTATTTGTAGGCATGTATTCTTACCACCCACCATTTTTTTAAAATATTTTAGTAGAGAAAAGGATCTAGTAGCTGGGCATGTTGGTTTTTATAGCATTTGTTCATTTAATATAACAATATTGCAGCAAAAGTTGTAAGGTGATAGTTGTTAGTGTTGATGATGACTTCTCATAATAGAATGAATGTATTTTTTCGATCTAAAAAACAGCACTACATCAGCACACCAATAAAATATGACTTAGCACACAATTATTGTTTCAATTTTTAGGGGACCTCTTTGGGCACTTTGGCAAAAAGCATTGCCCACATGACATCATATTTGATGATGTGGTCCTAAAGCCCTAGTTATAAGTAGGAGGCTTGTCAAGTAACTTGTTATAAAATATTGAGAGTGATTTAAAATTTCGGCATAAGATTTCAAAAAATATGAAATTAAGATGTTCAACTATTGAACCCTTTTAAAAGTCTCTTCCCTAATATCTTTAATTTTTTATCAAAAAACCAAATATGCTTATTCATTTTAACAAAATCTATGACAGAAAAGATGGAGGACTGGTTATCTTTTTCAAACCACAAACTAAACAATTTTTTAATATAAACAAACCTTGTAGATTCATACTTCATGACATATGTTGGACAGGCCAACTGGAACAGGGAACTTAGAATAATTTCTTCATACCAAGGATATCAAGCATAGATTGGAAAACTACTGTTCGAGACAATACTAAATATTGGCATTTTCAATATCTAAATGGAAATATTCAAACAAACCACAGCTGGCATTTAAGCCTCTTAATCTGATAACCCTTTGAATTTGTATTATTATATTCAGCAGGGTCTTTTTGATATTCCATGCCTATGAAAACGACCATCAAGATTGTCATACCTGCCCACCTAAAACTTCAAACCGCGTGAATTAACAACATATGGTGTAGATTCCAGGAGGGTGAGGATTCTGACCGGAGAATATAGCTGATATAATATGTCATCTACTTTGAATATTTTTCTCTTCATTACCATCCTCTCCTTGTCAAAACTCTAACAAGAATATGCTTCGTTGAATATAAATATATGAGTTGGAGAAGTTGGGTATGCCAGAATTTGTTCAGTCTATCTTACTGACATTTTGATTTTCTATAGAAGCCATGAAAGGTTGTCTGAAGCTTTTAGGCTTTAAAACACTTTCAGGATATATTTGTTCTGTCCTGTTTCTCATTTTCTACTTTTTGTCCCAAGGAGAATCCTCCACTTTCAATGACAAATTTGGCATCTCATGGGGGAATGATCACATTAGGTTGTTAAATAATGGGCAGACAGCACAACTCAGTCTGGATTATTCTTCAGGTATTCCACTTAGCATATTATACTCATCCCAGCAGATTCATTAGGATTTTGACAATTGCTATGATATTGAAAATATTAAAGATTCTCATTATGGTTTTGATTATGGCTATGATATTGGAAATGATAAAGGTTTTTCCTTCTGATGGTTGTTTCAGGTTCTGGTTTTGCATCCATAGAAGAGTACTTGTTTGGGAGTTTCAACATGAGAATTAAGCTGATACCTGGAAATTCAGCAGGAACAGTCACTGCATATTATGTATGTAGGCTAGTTGGATGACATGAAATCCTTTAGTACTATTCCATATCAATTCAATGAAACTAAATTACAAGTTCATAGAGTTTTCAAGGAAAATAGCTTTATTTTCCTCCGTAAATGGAAAATTAGAGAATGGAAGCATTCTCTGGTGTCTTAATAATATTTTAAATTAAATTTAAATTGTTTAATTTAGTCTATGTCATCAGAGAATTGGTCGTCTTATTAATAAAATTATTTTAATTAAAATAAGAAAGGCTTTGAAAGGGTCTCAATTTAAAGATAGAAGATTTCTATAATTTATAAAATGTTGATGTTATGCTTCTAGATAGATAAGATTGTGTACACATTTTTAACATCAACGTTTCAGATCAGATCATGGAGTATGATCTGAAACGTTGATGTTAAAAATTTGCACATAATCTTGTCCAGAAACATAAGCGTCTCAAGTCTTATACAGAACTTATGATAAAGCTGGATGCACAATAAGACACCAACCAGGAAAATATGAATTACTGAAAAATTAAAACTAATAAAACAAAAAGCTATTACTACAATTGTTGATTGCTTATAGTTGTACATGTCTGATAGGACCTCTTTAACTCTTTTATTAGAGTGTTGTCACATTAGAGGTGACCATACTCATAAAATAATAATTATTCATTATAAATGAATATGTTCTTCATTACAGACAATATGTTTATGTATTTGATCTCCCCTGTTCTATTTTATTAAGTTAAATCTCATATAAATAATCCTCCAGTCACAATGATGATTTCCAATAAATATATTTACTTGCTCAACCTCCTCCTCTTTTGATTAGACAAACGCCACCATAACAAAAGACCACTAAATAGGAAACCTGTGAATAATTCAGCTGATTTTACAAGCAGACTGACATTATTTTTTGTTTTTTTCCATCAGATGTCATCAGACACATCATCCCACGATGAAATAGACTTTGAATTTCTGGGAAACTTGGCAGAAAAGGGTTACCATCTACAAACCAATGTTTTTGCAAATGGGGTTGGAAACAGAGAGCAAAGGATAAAGCTCTGGTTTGATCCATCTGCTGATTTCCACAACTACTCAATTCTCTGGAACCAAAAGCAAATAGTGTATGAATTCATACCTCCCAAAAATCTAAATTGTTCATTTGTTGGCCATTGATTTCTCACACCAAATTACTATAACAAACATATATACAATTGTGTCTAATATTCTTTCCTGATTTCTAAGCAGGTTTTCTGTGGATTCAACACCCATTAGGGTTTTCAAGAACAATGAAAGAGCAGGGGTCCCATATCCAAAGAATCAACCCATGAAAATCATCTCAACCCTTTGGAATGGAGAAGACTGGGCCACAGATGGAGGAAAAGTGAAAACAGATTGGAGTAAAGCTCCATTCGTTACATCTTATCAGGCCTTTGAAGTTGATGGGTGTGTGGCAAATGGTTCATCCAAGCCCTGTAGAGGGCAGTGGTGGGATCAATCTTTATTTCAGGGTCTCAGTAGAAAATCCTTAAGAAGACTTCGATGGGTTCAGCGAAAGTTCATGTTCTATGATTACTGCAAGGATAAGTCAGGAAGGTTTTCCAGAGTTCCACCTGAATGTGCATTAAATCCCTGAAGACTATTTGTTTCACAATGTCTCTGTAGTGGGGATATTGTACTGATTCATTGCAAGCTTGTCAACAAGATTAGCTTCCATTATGTTGTTAATAGAATTTGTAATAAGACAATCCATGAAAGACAATGTTGTAAAATTAAAGCACTCGGCCGCTCTAATCATTCAACGAGTCAATGATGAAAAATAAGATTTTATTTTGGAATAAGGTAATTTTGATTATATTATCTTAATGAAAAATTCAATTATTTTTCTTCTTTATTTTGTAATTTTTTTTTAACGGAAGGATTTTCAATTACAAAGTCTTTTAGCTATCTGATACAGAGACAACATGATAAAATATTCTTCTTTATTTAATCAGTAGAAAGATTTTTCATAATATGAAATGAAAAGCTTTGTTCCTCAGATAAAAACCCTCCTTATAGTTCAAAACTCAAATTAGTTATTTCATGATGTAGTTATCTAATCAAGTAATAAACAAATAACATAATATTGTAGAAGTAAACTTCTAATTTGGATGGGGAGATCAATTACTTTGTTAATATAATTTCTATTCATACTAGTTGTGAAAGACAATGGTGTTAATATTTCAAGTTCCTTCTTAATAAAAAGTTAACTATTTCATCATTTTTTACTTTTCAATCTTCTTTTATCCATCAAAGCAAAGATTATTCATTATTTTTTATTTTTCTTTTGGGTAGAGCTACAAGTACAAGCTTTTTTCTCACTGAAGAAATTAAGGTTTTCAATAACTCTTCTTTATATTTTATAATTAATTTTTATGATATAATTAAAATGATTGAATAATTTAATGAATGACTATTTAACTAGGCAATAAACCAATGACATAATCGTGTAGAAGCAAACCTCTAAATTTAATGGGTAGATCAATTATGTTTCAAAAGATATGCACATTAGATATGACAATAATTACAATAAAAAATAAGTTGTAATGTTTTTTATTCTCCTCCTCCAATTTAGTATTGATATTTTTAATAAAGGAAAGCTCCTATTAAGTCACTACCTTATCATTTATATACATGAATTTTTAAAAAACATATCATATGATCTCAATGAAGTAAGGAAACATCCATGTATAAAACATAACATACTCTAGTTGTCATCCTTAAGCTGAAGGTTAATAGGACCTTTAATTGGTTGTTGCAATGTTGTGTTTCCTCCGTTGAGATGAAGAATTACTCTACATTTTTCAAAATAGACTACGATTGAGCCTTATGCACCAACATCTATCCTAAAACTAATGAAAATCTCTTTTGCTGGCCTTATGTTAGAATACACTATGGAAAGATAGGTAAAAAGCTTTATGAGAACCAACTTGAAAGATCAAGGTATTGTTGTCATCTAGAATGATAAGAATGTACCGAGGATCTCTTTTTGACGGTGTGAAACTTCTAGGTTATGAACATGGACACACAAAATAACATAAGGATTTAGATTTCTCTTATCTTCATGCAAAACTAGTTTATTAGTCAGTTGGTTTCATGTTACCAAATGGTGCTTAATTAGTTTTGCGAACATGAACTTTTAGAACTACAAACTCCAAATCCATTTGGAACTTCAAAATCATATCAAACATATTACATATCACTATAATTATAATGCTATAGTATGGTGTAAATTAAAAATCCTCCTTCACAAATTAGTATTTGACATTTTCAATAAATTAAAGCTCCTAGTAGTTTACTAGGCTATCATTTATATAAATTGACTTTTAGAAAACATGTTACATATTCTGAATGAAATAAGTTATGAATGAAATAAGAAAACCCTCCATCTACAAAATGTAAATTACTCTAATCGTAATTTTTAGTCGTGAGATTAATAAGAACTTCTCATTTTTTGTTGTAATGTTATGATTCCTTATGTAAAGCACAATACTATAATTTCAAAATGGATTACTATCAAGCCTAATGCACCAACATTTTTTTGCCTTATGATTAGAATACATTGTGCAAAGATGAATTCAAAGATCTTTTTGAACTACCCTTAAAAATCAAGTTCTTGTTACCATCTAGAATGTAGAGAATGCACTAAGGCGCTCTTTGTGATGACCATACACACATAATACCTTAAGGATTTTGATGCATTTCCCTCTCTCCACTTCTCCGTGTGATAACAGTGTACTAAGTAATGGAAGGGGACACAAAGGAGGTAGTTTCACTTGAATCTATTTTAGTTCTGTACATCATTTTCTATCCTCCTTTGTGCAATACTTTGAAGGTCTCAATCTGAATCTTGACCAGCCACATCTATGTCCTCTTTAGGACTACAGTAGTCCTATTCTAGACGTCCTTGTAATCTAATTAGATCTAATGAATAGGATCTAGTGGTTTCCAATTGAACATTGAACATATATTTTGGGAATAATAAGTTTTATGCATTATCATTTGTCCCTTTTTATGTCCCAACTCCGCCAGAATGTGATAGTCTTCTTTAAAATCATTCTCATCCATATGATAAATCTACTCAATAATCCTCTTAATGTGGTTTATAGTGAGATGAATAGCCTAGCGACAGGTTATTCTTTGCACAATTTAGTTTTTATTGAAGGAGAACTCGTAGTCATCATGATGTGAAAATTTATAACTTGACATTCTATTTTCAAGATATACAATATTTGATTGTGATTTTTATTTGTAAAAACCAAGAATCCTAACCTTATTTCTACACACCTTATGTTCACTCCATTAATTTTTTTGGAAATTTATATCAAAATATGTTTATCTTCAACATAATGGTGTAACTTATTGGGGAGTACATCACAACCTCCTACTCTGATGTAATTGAATCGTTGGATAAAAATAAGATGGATGCCAAATTGGTTGATCAACTAGACTTCCCCTAAAAAAAAATCTCAGACCTATTCTCCTTATATCTCTTGAACCGATCTCATGGTGCAAATATTTTCTACATTGCTAAACTTTTTGTATCTCTTCTCTAATTGCATCTTAGGGTAGTAGTCATAAATTTGGACACTATTTTGAAATTCCTCTATGATTCTAAGCCTAAGCCATTGTTGTGTACATGCTAATGAATGTAAGAAATAGGAAGAAACATAGTTCAAAATATATTAAGAGTGAAATTTAAGTGAGAATAAAATAGAGACTATTAGAGACTAGTTGGCCCAGTACAAAAATTGTTTCCTAGAATAGATAATAAGCACAAAGAAAAACATCCAATCTTTTAATACATGAGACCTTGCATTCCCAGGTTAATTTATGTAACATGACTATAGAATTAGTGATTTATTCTCTGAAATACGACTTCAATAAACTCTTGGGTAACTATGATTTGACTATTTTGTTTGGTGTTTTAAACCATTATTTGCCAATTACATTTCTATAAACTCATTTCTTCTCATTGAACCATCCTTGCGATATAGAGAAATCAAGGTCAACATATTCTTCCCTCTCTTTAAAATTATAAGGAAATTACTAATGGTATCCCTAGCTAGAGTAATGAATGCTCTAGATCATCACTAGTTTTTATCATGTCCTAGCATCCCATTTGTAATAATTTATACATTCTGATACATTATGTTTTTGCTTCGATGAGACCATTTCCCTCTAATCTCTATGTTACTAGGTGTGGGTTTGGGTCTATTATCCTTTGATTGAATTCTATAAAGTTAACGTGTTGAAATTTGTATCATCTATCTTTTGCAATGCACTCTCTAGAGTAGAAATATATATTGAACACACCTTTAGATTATGAGGGGGGTTAAATTAGTCTTAAAAAATTTCAAATCACATTAGCAATCAATTAATCTATATTGTGTAACATCATAAAGAAGATAAACCAAGGAACACCATGTACAAGAGAACCAAATTTATGTGGATAACCCATGAAGAAAAAAACCACAATGAGAACTAACCCACACTATGTGAAACATGTATTACAATGTTTTCTTTAGGCTAACTCCCAAGGAAGTGAGCTACTCCGTAAGCTTTTAGGCCAAGACACACTATCATAGGGTAGGATATATAGGATTTTCAGACTAAGAGACACTACCTCTAGGCAATGTACAAGATTTGCAGGGAAGACAGATAATATCCAAGGAATTTATAGGAACATGTGAATCAAGTAGAACAAGCCTTAAACATATTCCCTCTGATGTATCCCTAATGACCAACTTCATAATGACACTAGTAAATTTTTGCCCAATTTTCAACGCTCATTGGTCGGTTTTGCAACTCAACAACGTCGAATATTCAACAAAAGTGAATGTCAAACTTTTTTTGTCAAAGACATCAACGACCAACATTATCGTCACAATATCAAACACGTATTCATCGAAAGAAGAACCTAGTGGTCAAGAATTTCGGTCCACCTTACGACCAACCCATTTCCCTATTTGTCGTAGTTTCAACCATGGTACGAAGTGAACACTAGCAAAAAATGACGATGATGCTATATAAGCAACACCTTGATCATCAAAACGAAGAGTCATAGGCTGCAGAATTCCAACTACACTACGACAATTAAATGTCATCTCTTTTATAGCCCTCTCATTCTAGAATAGTTCAAAGGGGGTCCAAAAATTGATGAACTATTTTTTTAATTAAAAATATATATTTTTATTGGGTTATTAAATTCACAGTGATCCAAGATCCATTTCATATGATGAAGAATTAGAGAATAAGAGAATATGAGCATACCTTTATCTTCAACTTCAACCGTCTGATCTATATCCAAGACATGCCTAATAATATGACGCAAGGGAGGATAGGGAGAGGGGCCAAAGGCACACCCTAACCAGATCCACCTTGCAGAGATCACACGCAGAAGCAAAAAACACACAAGTGAGAGAGAGAATGCAGAAAACTTCATATATTTATTCCAATTGATTCATACATGTTGGGTTGTAAGGCCTTCCTGATTTAGGTCAGGTATTACAATTAAAGTACAAAACTCCTCCAACATGCGTGGATATGAAACAATCTCTAATCTTCTATCTTCTATCTTCTATCCAAAAATTGACTCCCTAAAGTACAACCAAAGACCACAATGTATACAATAGGCTACCGAACAAGTCAGCCTTCAAATCCACCAACAATGGAAGGAAGGACCAGATCTAGGTCCACACGCTTCCCAATGATAGATACCAACATTAAATCTGTGACCATAATTAATTGCAAGAGTCGGCCTCAACAAGAACTAAAACAAACAACTCAGTAAGCAAGGATAAACGAGTGCTAGACAAGCATCACCGAGCACCAGGGAAATTCATCAAGCACCAGAGAGATAACTGACCAACCCCGATAAACAAAGGAAATTGATGATGTAGCACACGGTCCTCTGTTAACAATAAAATTCAATTACCAGATAAAAAAATAGATTTGAAACCTTCAATATTGTTGATTCATCACTAATTGTCTCTACAATTCACTACAAACTCTTAAGTAACCAAAAAACTAGGAAAAACAAGAAATCTAAAAATTACCCTTTTTTGGTAGTTTTTTTCCACGTGTTTTTTGCCATTTTTTATAATTTTTGAAACAACACCTAAAAAGATGATTTTTTTCCTAAACATGCCCTCGACTAAGTTAGAATGAATTGCTAACTAATATCCAAGATTGGAAACATATCTCCGAATTTATTACAAAACATAACTTTCTAAAAACTAAAGAAAAAACACTAAAAGCTGATTTCAGAGCCCTAGATGAAACTTTCAGCTTCCAAAAAAAGTGCAAAAAATGGACCCCAATCAATCTAAGATTCATTGGCAAAACAAATGCTACCACTTGAGGCACACACCCAAAAAATTTCAGCAAAAACCCAAACCTAAGTCAAAAGTTATGACCTCCGGAAGTTTTTGTATGAGATTATGACCTACGAAAGGCCCTGCATCATTCTCCCCTTCTTTAAAGGAATGCAACTCCTACAAGTGGTTGTCTGTGAACTACTACAACTTTGTGGGGTCCAATTTTATCACTTCTAATTCTGAGATCCAGGGGCTATCTATTGCTGGTAATCCCTCCCATTGAATCAGGTACCTATTGTAATGACCATTCTGGGTGACTGTAGACTACTTGTCCAAAATGTGGGCAATCTTTTCCTTCTTTTTGCTTGGAAGGTGGTGATGCCAATCCACCTCATATGTACTGGTTGGCTCAGATAGTTCTCCATGAAATGCATATAAATCAGAAACATTAAAGATAGGAGAAATATCCAGATCATCTAGTAGACAAACCTCATAAGCATTATCATTGATCTTCTTCAAGATTTGGCAAGGACCTATCTTTTTGTATTTCAGCTTATGATACGTGCCTGTGGGAAATCTCTCACACCTCAAGTACACCATCATCAAATCACCTACATCAAATATCTGTCTCCTTCTACTGACATTTTCAACAACCTTATATCGCTCATTGCTATCTTGCAATTTACTTCTCACATCTTGTTGAATTTGTTGATGTTAGGAATGGGAACACTGAGAGGGGGGGCTGAATCAATGTTCACTATATTTTAACTTTTCACTTTAATCTGAATACTGAAGTATAAATGCTTAAGTACTGAATTAAACGTTCACATAAACATGAAACATGAAATCAACACATGACACCAATATGGTAATGGGGAAACCCAAATAGGTAAAAACCCTGGTGGGACTTGATACCCACTAATAATCTGCACTAGTGTTTTGTGATCCTTGTTAGAAGTAGCTTTACAATGCTTTTAGTACACTAGACCTTGTTAAGGGTCGGACCCTATTAGGAGTCTTTTACAATGATCCCTGTTAGGGGAGTGGACTCACTGTCCTAGAGCTCACTGCTCAAATGATGAAGGCTACAACCTTTTGAGATTAGATACACATTATATCTGCAGGTGAACTATTGTTGTGACACTGCTTGTCTGATCAGTTCCTTTGGTGCACTGATGCTTTGACCTCTAACAAAGCTTTAATACATCTTATGCTGACTTTGCATACCTCTGATCTACTTATCACAACTCTATTACAACTTTCTTGACTTCCATACTGAATACAATGGGCACACCTTATATTTATGCACTCATACCAATTATACAATTAGGTCGGCCCTATAACTAATTACAAATAATTCCTCCAAATGAATTGGATTAAGCATGCTTACAATTATACATGTACATATGTCGAAAGCCTAAATACAATGGGTGCATAGCCTCTACAACATTAATTTATAGTCACAAACCAAAATAGTCACTATCGGCTCTATGTCCTATTCTCTGATGGCACACACTGGCTGTGCAACTTCAATTGACTATAACTTTCACATCTTTGCATATGTACTTATGCACTCTTAGACTAAGCATAAGTATAGTCTAACAACCTTAACTTCCAAGGTGCATACCTTAATTCATCTGTACACACGTGCGTTGATGCTCTGAGTCTTTGGTACTTTGTATGTTGTCTAGTCTTCAACACTTAACTGATTTCTAATCTTTACACTTAGTGCGCTGACTCCAAATTGCTATATGACTTTGTTGCCATAATGAAAACACTATATCTAGTCATATATCTTAGTATAGACAACTTGCCAACAGTTGAAGGTGTTCAAAAAATGGTTCCCCATCATCGCTAATTCGGTCTTCCACAGGGAGTTGTACAAGGTCCAAAACACCCTGAGGATTCTTACTATATACAATCTGAAAAGGAGATTTTCCAATTGATCTATTAACAGAACTATTGTAAGTGAACTCTTCTTGAGGCAATGGCAGGTCCCACTACTTGGTCTTATCACCAACAATGCATTGTAACAAGTTTCCCAAACTCTGATTTACTACCTCAGTTTGTCCATCAATTTGGGGATGCTAGGCACTGCTAAACTGCAACTATGTTCCCATATTTTTCCATAAGGTCCTCTAGAAATGACTCAAAAATTTAGTATCCCTATTCGATGTGATAGTCTTTGGAATGCCATGGAGTCTAACAACTTCTGAAAAAAATAAAAATCGCTATCCTTGTGGCATCATTAGTTTTTTTACAAGCAATAAAATGAGCCATCTTAGAGAATCTATCAACAACTACAAAGATAGAATCTATACCTCTCTGGGTGTGGGGAAGCCCCAATACAAAATCCATACTCACATCTATCCATGGCTCGATGGGTATAGGTAGAGGTGTATACAAGCCTGTGTTTTGGGAGTGACCCTTAGCCACTTGATAGATTCTACACCTTGCCACATATTTAGTAATGTCCCTTTTCAGTTTTGGCCAGTAGTATCTATCTTCAACCAAGGTTATTGTCTTATCCTTCCCAAAGTGACTAGCCAAACCACCACTATGAAATTCTCAGATAATATTGTCCCTCATGGAACCAGCTGGTATACAAATTTGTTTTCCTCTAAAGAGGTAATCATCCTACATAAAGTATTCTCCTCTCATGTGATCTGAAAGACTAGCTGTTGGCTCTTTAATCTACTCTATAATTTCCCAAAAATCAGCATCAGCCTCATACAAAAATTTGATATAATCAAAACCAATGACCTCTATCTCCATTGTAGTGATTAGTGTAACACACCGACTTAGGGCATCAACAACCTGATTCTGCTTTCTAGACTTATGCTTTGAAACAAAATGATACCCTTGCAAGAAAGACACCTATTTAGCATGCCTACTATTCAATTTCTTTTGTGTGTTCACATATTTCAAGGCCAAATGATATGTAAACAATACAAATTCTTGTGGGACCAAATAATGCCTCCAATGCCTTAAGGCTTGAACAATAGCATAAAATTCTAAATCATAGGTAGAATAGTTCTTCCTCACATCTTTCAACTTTTCACTGAAAAAAGCTATTGGTTTACCTACCTAGCTAAGAACAACACCTATTCCAACATGGGAAGCATCACACTCTACTTCAAATACTTTATCAAAATTTGGAAGTGCCAATATAGGAGCTTCAGTTACCTTTTTCTTCAAGAATTTATAACTTTGTTCAGCATCTATTGTCCATGTGAATTCCCTTCCTTTCGTACAATCTGTTATGGGTGCTACAATACTGCTAAAATTTTGAATAAAATTTCCATAGAAGGTTTCCAAGCCATGAAAAATCCTTACCCCTATTATGCTGGATGGACTAAGCTAGTCTAGGATTGCCTTGACCTTTTCTGGGTCCATTTGAACACCATCTTCAAAAATGACAAAGCCCAGAAAAGTCAAACTATTTTGCATGACTCTGAACTTCTTTAAATTTGCATAGAGCTTCTCTTTCCTTAGTACACTCAGGATGAGCCTCAAGTGTTGTAGGTGATCTCCTCTATTTTTGCTATAAATTAGGATGTCATCAAAATAAACAACAACAAACTTACCAATGTAGGGTCGTAAGACAGTATTCATGAATCTCATGAATGTACTTGGTGCGTTAGAAAGCCCAAATGGCATAACCATCCATTCATACAAGCCATCCCTAGTCTTAAAAGTTGTCTTCCACTCATCTCCTTCACGAATTTGAATCTGGTGGTAGCCACTTCATAGATCAATCTTGCTGAAGTATTTGGCCCCTGCTAATTCATCCATCATATCTTCTATACGAGGAATAGGAAACTGATACTTGATAGTAATCTTATTAATTGCTCTACTGTCAGTACACATCCTCCACGTTCCATCTTTTTTTGGAGTCAACAATGCAGGCACAACTCATGGGCTCATGCTTTCTCTAACCAGGCCTTTCTCAACTAGTTATGTTACTTGTTTGTTGAGCTCTGCATGTTGTGTTGGGTTCATTCAATAAGTTGTTTGATTAAGAAGAGTTGCTCCAGGAATCAGATCAATGTGGTGTTGTATATCCCTTTTTGGTGGGAGATCGTCAGGTAGCTCATTTGGAATAACATCAGAAAATTCTTCTAGTATCTTTACTACATCATGTGGTATTATGTCTATTGGTTCTTCTCCTCTTTTTACAACCAATGCATAGCAACAACCTATCACCTTCATTTCTTTGACAACATCCTTTGTAGACAACATGGTCTCATTCTTCATTTCATCCTTAAGTGGTAAGAGAGTCACTTTAGAGCCATCTTTCCAGAAGGTATATGTATTTTTATCTCCATCATGCATGATCTTCCTATCATACTACCATGGCCTTCCCAAAAAAATATGACAAGCATCCATAGGAATAACATCACACCATATCTCATCCTTATAGATTTTTCCTATAGTAAACCTAACCAAACATCTTTTATCAATAGTAACCTCATTTCCTTTCTTAAACCATGCAATACGGTAAGGACAAGGATGCTTCTCACATTGCAGATTTAATTTCTCTACCATTTCCTTAGCTACCATATTCTCACAACTACCCCCATCAATAATAACTTGGCATACCTTTCTGCTAGAAGTGCATCTAGTTCTGAAGATGTTGGTTCGAAGCCACGAATCATCAAAGTTCTTTATAGGGACTTCTTCCTTCTCTAGAATGATCATCAATCTCCTCATCATGAGAGTTTCTCCCACGTCTGGTAGGACTTCTTGTTCTATTCTTGCCTCTATGAATTCTGGCTAAACTAGGTTCACTCTAGATTATCCTCCTTGATTTCTTTCTAGCACATTATAACTTGAGCATTCAAAGGCTCTATTTTCCCAACCTCTTCCACCTCCGTAGCCTCATCCTCTCTAAAACCCCCTTCCTCTTTCTTGATTTGGAGGATCTTGCCTGGTGTCTATATTTTTTTCAAACCCTTGAAAATAATCTCCCCGACCATTATTAGAACCTCCCCGAAATGGAGTTGAGGTACCCCTTTGACCACCTCTATTCCTCTGGATATATTGCCTATTCTACTTTTCTTCGGCCTTTAGGGCTAGTTGGTAGGCTTCCTCCATACTGTTGACACGATGCATGCTCAATTCATCCTGGATGGAGAATTTTAGGCCATTCATATATCTAGCAGCCATTTGTTCATTATTTTCTTGATGCTCTATGCATATGGATATCTTGTAGAATTCATTTGTATAGTCTTGCACTGAAGACAAGTTCTGCTTCAAATTCTAGAACTTGCGAAAGAGGGTTTGTGAATAATCCATGGGTAAGAATTTTTCCTTGAGCTTTTTCTCCATCTTGCTCCATGTTTTAATCTTTTCTTTTCCCTTTCTAGTTCATTCCTTTTGGAGGTGATCCCACCATATCATTGCATGTCCCTTTAATTTTGTGCATGCAAACTTCATCTTCTTCTCTTCTGTCATAGGCTTCCATTCAAAAATATTCCCCATCTCGTTCTACCTGTCTATTAATTCTTCTAGCTTAAGACTACTAGCCTAGTCTGAAACTTCAATCTTGATTGCTTCACTCCTTCCTTCCAAAGCCCTGAGAACTCTATCTTCATAGCTCATTTCTTCCAACCTTTCTTCTGTATTTTCTTCACTTTGGTTAGCACCTCTTCGGTTTTCTTCTTCATCAGATTCATTCCCTCCTTGTATTCCTTGATTATCTATTCGCTCACTGAGTCATTCAATCTGCCTCTGCATATCCATCATTAATCTTTGCATCAGCGTGACACCTCCTCTTCCTCTTCCTCTTCCTCTCCTAGCCATCTTCCTACTCTAATACCAAATGATGTAGCACACGGTCCTCTGTTAACAATAAAATTCAATTACCAGATAAAAACACAGATTTGAAACCTTCAATATTGTTCATTCATCACTAACCGTCTCTACAATTCGCTGAAACTCTTAACTAACCAAAAAACTAGAAAAAACAAGAAATCTAAAAATTACCCTTTTTTGGCAATTTTTTTCCACGGGTATTTTTTGCCATTTTTGGTAATTTTTGAAACAACACCTAATAAGCTGAGTTTTTGCCTAAACATGCCCTCGACTAAGTTAGAATGAATTACCAACTAATATCTAAGATTGGAAACATATCTCCGGATTTATTACAAAACATAACTTTCTAAAAACTATAGAAAAAACACTAAAAGTTGATTTCAGAGCCCTACATGAAACTTTCAACTCTTGAAAAAGTGCTAAAATGGACCCCAATCAATCTGAGATCATTGGAAAAACAAATGCCACCACCTGATGCACACACCTAAAAAATTTCAGCAAAAACCCAGACTTGAGTCAAAAGTTATGACCTCCGGAAGTTTCTGTATGAGATTATGACCTATGAAAGGCCCTGCATCAACTGAGCAACACCGAACCGACTCAGTCAAAGAAGGAACTAAGCAACATATGAAATCACAAACATGTTTTTGGTGCTATAGGATTTCCAAGGACCTGAGATGCTCTTGCATCAGACACCTGGGGTTATTTGAAAATGATTCTCTGAATCATTAAGCAGGTACAACCCGAGCTGAATCCAACTCAAATTGTGAAATCCATGAGCTGTCTTCAATCGGTCTATTCTTCCACTTTACCAGATATTTCATATACTATTTTCCTCTTGTACTTCTACCAATTCTTTGCTTCAAAATTTGCTCAACTTTTTCTATCTGTTTCTTAGGATAATCATTTGGTATTGTCATTTCTTCATCTAACTCATGGTACTTATACAAATCGGCAATGTTGAAAATAGGTGATATATCCATGTCATCAAGCAACTCAATTTTATAAGCATTTCCACTATCAAATCTCTTCAAAATATTACAAGGACCAAACTTCTTCATTTTCAACTTCCCATATGTTCCAACGGGAAATCTACCTTTCTTCAAATGAACCATTACTTCATCACCGACTGCAAAAGTCTTATGTCTTCTTGATCTATCAGCTTTGTCTTTGTATTTTTGATTACTTTTCTCCAGCTTATATTTCACATCTTTATGCAATGTCTTCATGTACTTAGAAAATTTTACCCCTTCAGCACTTTTTTTTCTTTCATCAGCAATATTCATCAAATCTGATATACCTCTCAATTGTATGCCATTTACAATCTCAAAAGGTGTTTTCCTAGTACTCCTATTCACTAAATTATTTTATGTAAAATCTACTTGTGCCAACACAAAATCTCAATTACTTGGTGTGTCTCCAACTAAACATCTCAAAAGATTACCCAAGCTTCTATTCACAACTTTTGTCTATCTATCGGTCTATGGGTGAAATGTAGAACTATATTTCAACTCAGTGCCAAAATTTCTCCAAAGCATCTTCCAAAAGTATCCAACAAATTTACTGTATCGGTCAGAGATGATACTCCTCGGTAATCCATGCAATCTGATAATTTTCTTAAAGAAAAGATCTGTTATATGTACTGCATCTGATGTCTTTCTACAAGGTATAAAATGTGCCATCTTAGAAAATCTATCCACAACAACAAATATAGAATCATTACCTCTTACTATCTTCATTAAGCCAAGAACAAAATTCATACTGATATCAATCCAAGGTTTCTTAGGAACATAAATTGGTGTATACAATCTAGTATTCTAAATTACTCCTTTTGCAACTTGACAAGTTCCACAACTTTTCACAAATTTATGAACATCTTTATACAACTATGGCCAAAAGTATTGCTCCTTAAGAAAATCCAATATTTTGTCAACACCAAAGTGTCCAGCCAAACCACTACTATGTTTCTCCTTTATCAAATTAGTTCTCATTGATCCTCTCTGTATACACAATTGAATACCTTTAAACAACATACCTCCTTGAATGAAGTATTCTTCCCACTTAGTACTTGATTGATCTTGAATAGGTGTGTTGGATATTGCTAATGCATGGGTGATGATTGAGACATTTAATATGTTTAATCACTATGTTACTGAATGGGCACTCATATTGGTGTCATTTGTGTTTTGTCACTGATGTCAACATATGCTTCTATGAAGGAACCAGACTGGTAATCACAGTGTACAGAAGGTGTACAGATGTTTCAGATGCTACGAAGTCAAACAAGAGTTCAGATGGATGTTGTGATCTTATATTGAGATCACATCATTAATGGATGCATATTAAGGAAGATACAACTATTTTGGTAAAGACTGGTCACTGGACTGTGACAGTGAGAATTGACAGAGTTAGTCTCTAAGTTTTTGGTATAGATTTCAAAGGGATTGGATTCAAGGTATGCGATCTTGAAGGATGATGGAAGAGGTACTGACATATTTTTATTGGTTAGCACAAGGTACATAATGATTGGTGATGTCATCTATGGTGTGTGCTCTAGCATGGTTTATTATGAAGCCAACTCAGGGAATGACGCATGTGTTTTGTTTGGCAAGCATAATTCAAGGATGTCAGTCCTTAATTGTTGTAATGTAATCATTGTAAACTTGTTTGTGATACCGTGTGTATCTTAGCAAGGGCCTATGTAATTTTTTGTAATTAGGAAAGCCTTATGGGATGACCTGTTCTTGGTAAAATGTAATAAGGTATAAATAAAAGGTCTTTTCTTTGGAAGAGAAATGGATGTGATATATGTGATATAAGGAGGTTGCAAACTTGTGTCGGTTGTATGTAGAGAAAAGGATTATTGGTGGACTTCATTGGAACTGATCAAGCAAAGATAGTTGCTGGAAAACAGTTCAAAAGGTTGTGTATTTCTTCATATACACTTGTGGCGAACTAGTGAGTTCAGAAGGTGGACTTAACCTTCTTTGGGTAGTGAACCCTCTTTTGTTCTTGACTCCTAACAGGGCCTATCCTCTAACAAGGACTATGTACTGTAATATTTCAATAAGCTCCTAACAGGGCTATATCTTCTAAAAAGGATTACTATACTCTTAGTACATCATTAGTGGGTGCTAATTTCCACCGGGGTTTTTACCTTTAACAGGGTTTCCCCATTACCAAAATATTATGTTATTGTGTTGGCATTCATTGTGTTCATTGGATCTGATATTGATAAGCTTAAAGTTTAAAGTTTAATATTTTTTCATACAACTAATTCACCCCCCCTCTCAGTTGTATTATGGACTGTTAATCCTTACAATTGGTATCAGAGCTTGTGGTCCTCAGAGAGAAAGATTAACAACTTGAGGTGATCTTGGAAAATGGCATACTATAGGAAGGATAGTCCTAAGTTTGATCCTGAAAACTTCGACAGTTGGAAAAATAAGATGTGAACATATTTTCTATGTTTGGGCATAGACTACTGGATGATTGTGAAGAAGAAGGAAACTTTGAAGGCTAAGAATGACTTAGGGTCAGCCATGGATGATGAAAAGAAACTATTTTAATGCAACATGGTTGCAAGAGAAGCATTGATCAGCACACTATCTGAGGGTGAGTTTACTAAAATTAAAGATCTGGATTCGGCACATGATATTTGGAATAGACTAGAGGCACTCTATGAAGGAGACAAATATACCAAACAAATGAAATTTTAGAACTCAAAGAAAAAGATGGAGAAGCTGCAAATGAATGTAGATGAAAGCATTAGAGCCTATGTTCAAAGGGTTACAAAAGCTGTAGTTGGAATCAGAAATTATGGAGGTACTTATGATGAAGAGGAAGTCATTGCAAAGATTCTCAGATCTCTAACTCCTACTTAAAAATTCAAGGCAATGTCAATTCAAGAAACTATACCCCTGACTCCAAACTTTAGCGGAGAGATGTTGATTTCAAAGTTAACCACCTTTGAAGATGTGGAATTAGGAAAAGATGCTCCTAAAGTTGAATCTACATTTAAGGCATCCACACACAAGAAAGTATCTGCACGTCCGAGCACAAGTAAAGAAGACCTAAGAGAAGAGTTTGGTGAGTATGCTCTGGAATGGGAGAAGATAATGGAAGAAGAAAAGAAGATGGAAGAACTTGTTGCACTGATAGCTAGAAGACAGAAAAGAGGTAAGGGAAAATTTGAAGGCAAACTACCTTTGAAATTTTTTTCATGCAATAAGGTAGGTCATTTTGCATTTACATGTCCTACAAGAGTTCCTTAATATAAACCTGATTATGCAAAGATTAAAAGAGATAAAAAATGTTATTATGCTAGTGAAGGAATCTCTGATGATGATGATGATTTAGACAATGCAGAAATTGGATTTGTTGCTATTAAAGATGAACCAGTTCATGAAAAAAAAGCCTTAGTATCTCATGTTGACAAGGAAACTGAATGGATAATTGACAGTGTATGTTCTCATCACATGACTGGTGATAAGAACAAATTTATTAAATTAGTAAATTATGATGGAGGTTTTTTTAAGGTTTGGGGACAATCTCGCAATGTCCATCATAGGAGTAGGATCCATCACTCTAGATGGAAAGACTAATACAAACAATGTACTACTTGCTGAAGGACTGGAACATAACTTGTTGAGTGTTGGACAATTAATGGATAAAAACTTTCAGTTAAGTTTTGTTAATGGTAAGTGCTTTATAGGAAGCAAGGAAGGAAAATTGATTGCTAATGGTTCAAGATCTAGAGGTAATGTATTTGAATAAACACATTTGGAGCCTCTTGTTTTGTTGCAAAGGTAGATGATAGTTGGTTATGGCATAGAAGATTTTGTCATGTTAACTTTGATAACATTGTGAAAGCATGTATGGCTAATGTAGTAAGAGATCTACCGAAGATTGTGAAACCTTCTAACACTGTATGTAGAGAATGTGTTATGGGAAAGAAAACTAAAAGTAGTCATAAAAGAAAAACATTTACATCAAAAGGGTGCATACAGATCTATGTGGGCCTACAAGAACAAAGTCATACTATGCTGAAAGGTATTTTATACTCTTTGTTGATGACTTTTCTAGAATGATGTGGGTTACTTATTTGAGAGAGAAATCAGAAGCATTTGACAAATTCAAGTTGTTTAAAGAAAAGGTAGAGAATGAATTGGGACCAAAAATAAAGTGTTTAAGATTAGAAAGGGGTGGAGAGTTTACATCAGATTTATTCAATTCATACTGTGAAGAGCATGGGATAAAAAGACAAACATCTACTCCTAGAACTCCACAACAGAATGGGATAACAGAGCAAAGAAATAGAACTATAATTGATGCTGCTAGGACAATGCTGATTGAAGGGAATGTATCTCATGTACATTGGAGAGAGGTTGTTGGAACAATAGTGTACACATTAAACAGAATTCAAATCAGAGATGGCACAAGTAAGACTCCCTATGAACTATGGTTTGATCATACCCCTACTGTAAAATATTTCAAAATTTTTGGTAGCAAATGTTATATCAAGAGGGATGATGAGATAGGAAAATTTGATGCTAGAAGTGATGAAGGTATCTTCCTTGGTTACTCTATTAAAATTAAGGCATACAAATATCTGAATCTGAGATTAAGGAAGATGGATGTTAAATCCACATTTCTGAATGGAAATATTGAAGAAGAAGTATGCATAGAACAACCGGATGGATTTCCTCTATGCAAAGACAAAGACATGGTGTGAAAATTAAAGAAAGCACTGTATGGGTTGAAGCAAGCTCCCAGGGCTTGGTATGCAAGGTTGGAAAAGTATCTATTTGGACTTGGATTCAGAAAACGTAATGCAGACAACAATTTGTATTTGAGAACTACTGAAGATAGAATCCTAATAGTAGAAGTATTTATGGATGACATTATCTTTGGAGGTAATGATGATCTATGTAAGAATTTTTCTAAAGAAAAGGAAAGTGAATTTGAGATGTCCATGATAGGTGAAATGAAATTCTTCCTTGGACTACAAATAACTCAAAATGAGAATGGTATTTTCATTTCTCAGACTAATTATCTCAAAGAATTTCTTAAGAAATTCGGTATGGAAGATTGTAAACCAGTAGGAACACCTATGGTGACTGGAAACAGGCTAACAATTGATGATGAATCAAAATGTGTTTTTAAGACTTTGTATAGATTAATGGTTGGAGGGATACAATATTTGACTCACACCAGATCAGATATTGCTAATGTTGTTGGAATTGTGGCTAGATATCAGGCAAAACCCAAAGAGACTCATCTAGCTATTGTTAAAAGGATACTAAGGTATCTCAGAGGAACCATAGACTATGGGTTATGGTATGATAGGAATGATAGCTTTGAACTTCATGCTTATACTGATGTTGATTGGGTAGGAAATATTGATGACAAAAAAAGTACAAGTGGTGGTGCTTTTTTCCTTGGGAAAAAGTTGATTTCTTGGCTAAGTAAGAAACAAGATTGTATAGCACAATCTACTGCTGAATTAGAATATGTTGTTGCTACTATAAATTGCACTTAAATTGTTTGGATGAAAAAAATGCTGACAGACATTGGAATAACTTTTAATGAGCCTGTGGTTATCCATTGTGATAACGCCAGTATAGTAAACATGTCAAAGAATCCGGTGATGCACTCTAAAACTAAACACATTTCTATCAAATATCACTTCTTAAGAGACAAGGTGGTAGAAAAAGAAATCAAGCTTCAATATATCAGTTAAAAAGAGCAGATTGCAGATATCTTTACAAAGCCACTACCGAAAGATACCGTTGAATATCTCAGAGGTATGTTAGGGGTTCAAGCCCATCCTAGTCAGAACTAAATGATGCAGAGATGCATCAGTCCAGAAGTGCTTAGAGCCTCATCATTTTCTAGATTGGATGTAGGGATCTACTCCTTAGGGGGAGTGATCATGGAAGAAAGTTTATATGTAAAGGTAGTTGGCACCCTTTTCCATTGTTTTCAAAGGGGGAGTGTTTTTATGATAAAATCCTCATTGTTTGGGGAGATTGTTCAGTTGAAGGACTTTTGGGTTGATACAACTTTCGGATAAGATTTTCCCATATGTTGAAATCAATGCCAAAGGGGGAGATTATTGGATATTGCTAATTTATGGGTGGTGATTGAGACATTTAATATGTTTAATCACTATGTTACTGAATGTGCACTCATATTGTTGTCATTTGTGTTTTGTCACTGATGTCAACATATGCTTCTATCAAGTAACCAGACTGGTAATCACAGTGTATGGATATTTCAGATGCTGCAAAGTTAGATGAGAGTTCAGATGGATTTTGTGATCTTATATCTAAGATCACATCATTAATGGATGCATATTAAGGAAGATATTGTTGTTTTGGTAAAGACTGGTCACTGGACTCTGACAATGAGAATTGACAAAGTTAGTCTCTAAATTTTTGGTATAGATTTCATAGGGATTGGATTCAAGGTATGTGATCTTGAAGGATGATGGAAGAGGTACTAATGGATGTTCATTGGTCAGTGCAAGGTATGGAATGATTGGTGATGTCATCTGTGGCATGTGCTTTGACAATGGCTTATTATGAAGCTGACTCAGGGAATGAAGCATGTGTTTTGTTTGCAAGCATAATTCAAGGATGGTGGTCCTTAATTGTTGTAATGTAATCATTGTAAACTTGTTTGTGATACTGTGTGTATCTTAGAAAGGGCCTATGTAATTGTTTATAATTAGGAAAGCTTATGGGCTGACCTATTCTTGGTAAATTGTAATAAGGTATAAATAAAAGGTCTTTTCTTTGGAAGAGACATGGATGTGACATATGTGATATAAGGAGGTTGCAAACTTGTGTCTGTTGTATGTAGAGTAGAGGATTATTGGTGGGCTTCATTGCAACTGATCAGGAAAAGATAGTTGCTGGCAAACAACTCAAAAGATTGTGTATTTCTTCATATACACTTGTGGCGAACTAGTGAGTTCAGAAGGTGGACTTAACCTTCTTTGGGTAGTGAGCCCTCTTTTTTTCTTGACTCCTAACAGGTTCTTTCCTCTAAAAAGGACTATGTACTTTAATGTTTCAATAAGCTCCTAATAGCACTATATCTTCTAACAAGGATTACTATACTCTTAGTACATCATTAGTGGGTGCTAATTCCCACCGGGGTTCTTACCTTTAACAGGGTTTCCCCGTAACCAAAATATTGTGCTATTGTGTTGGTATTCATTGTGTTCATTGGATCTGATATTGATAAGCTTAAAGTTTAATGTTTAATATTCTATCATACAACTGATTCACCCCCCCTCTCAATTGTATTATGGACTATTAATTCTAACAAGGTGCTCTAGACTTTCTCCACAGCTTAGAAAAATTAGGATCAAATTCATAAGAATCTCTCATGTCATAAAAAACAAGAACTTCAATTTTCATCTTGGTCATCAAAGATCTCCTTCTATTCAATGCATCTACAACTCGGTTAGTGAGTCCAGTCTCATACTTTATCACAAATGTATAACTCTGCAAATATTCAACCCATTTCATATGTCTCTGATTCAACTTATTCTGACTACTCAAATACTGTAAAGCTTTATAATCAGTATACAACACAAATTCACTTGGTATCAAATAATGTCTCCATTTCTTCAAGGCTTGAACAATAGCATAGAATTCTTCATAATACACATGATATTTCCTTTTTGCATCATTCAACTTTTCACTTAAGAAAGAAACATGTTTACCTTCTTGACTCAACACAGCTCCTATTGTACTTCTAATTGCTTCACATTCCACTTGAAATACCTTATTGAAATCAGGAAATGCTAATATAGGCCTTTGAAGTTGATGGGTGTGTGGAAAATGGTTCATCCAAGCCTTGTAGTGGGCAATGGAGGGATCAATCTTTATTTCAGGGTCTCAATAGAAAATCCTTAAAAAGACTTCGATGGGTTCAGCAAAAGTTCATGTTCTATGATTACTGCAAGGATAAGTCAGGGAGGTTTTCCTGAGTTTCACTTGAATGTGCATTAAATCCCTGAAAACTATTGTTTCACAATGTCTCTGTAGTGGGGATATTGTACTGATTCATTACAAGCTTGTCAATAAGATGAGCTTCTATTATTTTGTTAATAGAATTTGAAATAAGACAATTCATGAAAGACAAATGTTGTAAAATTAAAGTACTCGACCGCTCCAATCTTTCAATGAGTCACTAATGAAAAATAAGATTTTATTTTGGAATAAGGTAAATTTGATTATATTTTCATAATGAAAAATTTAATTATTTTTCTTTTTTATTTTGTACTTTTTTTTAATGGAGGGATTTTCAATTACAAAGTCTTTTAGGTTAATTTGGTTGTTGGAATTAAATAACACTTGAATTGTCAAATTCTAGTGTTTGACAATTATGGAAGTTTTAAATCTGAAAAATAGTTTTTGGAATATGGATGGAACCATTTGGTTCATCTAGAATTCATAATGAGAAATGGAAAATGTTGTTTGCATATGGATTTCAAAATATTATAAAATTTTCTTTACCCTCAATTCTCATTTAAGTGGAATTGGAATTGATTTTTGAATTCCACCTATTTAGATGGAACATTCAAACTCTGGTTTGGGGGTAAATGGGAATTAAAAAATTCCTATTCTAGTTTCATGTTTTGAACACAAGCATAAAAAATGTCAATTCCAGAATTTGACAATCCTGATTCCATTTTAATTCCAGCAAACAAATGGTCCCTTGGTTATCTAATATAGGAACAACATGGTAAAATATTCTTCCTTATTTAATCAATAGAAAGACTATTCATAACATGGAGCAAAAAGCTTTGTTCGTCAAAGAAAAACCCTCATAATTTTAAACTCAGATTAGTTATTTCATGATGTAGTTATCTAATCAAGTAATAAGCAAATAACATAATCATGTAGAAGTAAACTTTTGATTTGGATGGGGAGACCAATTACTTTGCTAATATAATTTCTATTAATATTCATTGTGAAAGACAATGTTGTTAATATTTCATGTTCCTTCTTAATAAAAAAAGTTAATTATTCCATCATTTTTAATTTTTCAATCTTCTTTTATCAATCAAGGGTATCTGCAAGATCATGGTATGCCAAAGAGTGGCGATGTGAAAAAAACCTATTTTCACTCATCCAAAAGCGCACAAATAGATTTGTTGACTTTTTAGTAGGCCTGGGTGTCAGTACACCTGGCCAAGCCAAAAGCCAAACCTGAAGGCATAGTCGAATATCTGATATTATCGCATATCTGATAATATTAGATATCTGATATTTGCTAGTAGATATATATCTCTGTACCCAGCCGCATTCAATGTTTTTTCATTGTAAAAATGTGAAGGCAACTAGGGTTTTTGGATATCTACTCACAAATCCCCTATCTGATTTTTCCTAAATTGCCAGGTAAGTGAAAGCTTCTAATTTTTATTGTTTTAATTTTTTATATTGTTTTTAAATAGAAATATATAGTTTTTTATATAAAAATTATGGTAGCAATGAGTTTTTGTCTTGTTTTTTAAAATTCATGGTAATTATCTATTTATTTTTTCATTGTTATCAGACATGGAATCTGAAAACCCTCCTAATGATCCTGGAAACAATCCAAAACCACCTCCCAACATTCCCCCACCTCCAGAAAATGTACCTGTCACAAACCCTCACCGTTTAGAAGATCTAATAGGAGATAATCTAAATGAACTTAGAGGATTTCAAACCACATATGCCAATATCCCCACATTGCTCCCCATGTTTATGACATTGTACTCAATTATTGAAAGCATGGAGAAACTTACACAACAACATAATGCTGCACTTCTTTGGTGCGATTCCATGCATGCCCAGTTTGACGATGGGATTGATTATGATCAAGTCATGAACCTAAATATAACAAAACATGACATAACTAATCTTTTTATGGATCCTAAAACCAGTCTAATAGTAGACCATAAAAAAACCAAGTTGTCAATTAAATGGTGCACAAATAGTGTAATACGTGACAACTTTTGGGACCGTTGGTGGATGGCTTTTTATAGACCACCTCACAATAATTTGGATGTCCCATTTTATTTAATTAAAAAATTGTATGCTGAATTTGTGCTTGGTCACAAGGTGAATTATTGGAGTCTAAGACCAAACCAAGGTATAGGTTTAGGCACTCCGCAAGACAAGTCATGGGCACAACAGATGAAAACCCGCACATATGTCCCCCCTCCCAAGATTTCACCACCTCCCATAGTGCAACATCCAGACATTATTGTTGAGGCTGACTCATAGACTATTTGAGCCATTCATACCTTGACTAATCTGCTAGTTACACAGAATAGGACATTGTTGCTTCCTCATCCCGGTGCTTTTGGCGCTTCCACATCCTCCACGATCTCACATGTTTGTGAGCCCTACACTTGAGTTATATGCAAGAATCTGTGCTTTGGTCCCCTAACTGATAGTGATGCATATAATTTTGGCTTCAATGGGGACAATTATACACAGCACACTACAGGCACTGAAGTAGCTCATGGAGATGTACATCAGGAGCCTACAGTGCCATGGACTCCCACTATTATGGTAAGGGTAAACTGTTCACTTTTTACATTGTTTTTAAATTTTGTTGTTCATATTTTTAGTAGAATTTCCTTATAATCATTTCCCACTTATGTCTTTTTATGTGTTACATTTATGTTTAGTTGATGACAGAGGAGGAGATGGCACAGGTGGAGGGGTCCATGCTTTCAGACATATCATTTGGTCTTGACTCTTCCATGGTACATATGTTTTAATGTACTCATTGGTTTCCTTTTAAATTATGATAATAGTATATGTACATTGTTCTCTAATTTTTATGATCATCTTTTACATACTGATGTAGGTGTCACCAGTTGCCATCGGGGGGCAATGTGAGGGGGTGCAGGTGTCAGTTTTTGATAAAGGAAAGGTAATTAAGTAATTTAGTTTGTTTATGCATACGTGTATACTTGTCAATTGTGCGTACTCATTTTTAATTTACATGGTTTATTTGATAGAGAGTGGCATGTGATGATGCCATGAGACCCTATCATCACGATAGAGTCATAGACATATCCATTCGGAGTGATAGCCCCATGATACGTACATTTCTAAAGTTATTTTTGTGTATTTTTCTATCAAGTATATATAATATGGTCAAGTTATGATAATATGAAGTATCTATTTGACTTTTGTAGGTCACTCCTAGTTTGAGGGAGCCAGAACGGCAAGAGTTTGTATCATTGATGACTCAGCCAACAATCCCTTAAGAAAGTTCAACATGGGTAAGTTTTAATGTTAATTCAATTATTTTGTAAACATATATTTTCTACCAAGTTTTTAACATTAAATAGTATAACTCGTAGATCAATCTCATGTTCGCAAACATATACAAGTGGGAGTCGACATTGGTGGCACTATTCCTGTGCTACCAAGGACATATATTAGCTCTCCTACCCAAGGGAGGAGATAGAGAGGAAAGGTATATGAGAGTTCAATTTTAGTTTAAATTTTATTTATTATTGTTGACTATGATTCTGAATTTTAATATAACTTGGGGTTTCACTTTTGTGTTAGAATGTAGGATCCATTAGAACTGAAGAGTACTTCAAAGAGGCTCCATTTTGATGATCCACTAGTAGAATAGGATGTCCTAGAAATATTTGTAGTTGAACTTCTTATTTTGAGATGTCATATGACATATTTTGAGATGGCGTATGCCACATTGTATCTAGATATGTTGACATATAAATATGTACAGAATTATTGTTCATTTTGATATATATATATATATATATATATATATATATATATATATATATATATATATATATATATATATATATATATATATATATATATATATATATATATATATATATCAAACTTGATATTTAATCGACACATTTTAACCCTCAAGTGTGTCCTAAGGGGTCCTACGACCCCTTTGGACACACTTCAGCTATCAAATATGTCAAAAGGGGTCATGGGGACTTCCTAGGGGTCCTAGTACGCCTTATCATGCATTAGTACCCCTAGGAAGTCCTCATGACCCATTTCAACATATTGGAACCCTCAATTGTGTCCTAAGGGGTCTTATGACCCCTTAGGAAACACTTGAGGGTTCCAATGTGTCAAAAGGGGCCATGGGGACTTTCTAGGGGTCCTAGTATGCCTTATCATGTGTTAGGACCCATAGGAAGTCCCCACATCCTCTTTTGATACATTTGAGTTCTCAAGTGTGTTTGAAAGGGTTGTAGGACCCCTTAGGACACACTTGAGGGTTCCAATGTGTCGAAAAGGGTCATGAGGACTTCCTAGGGGTCCTAACATGTGATAAGGCATACTAGGACACCTAAGAAGTCCCCATTACCACTTTCGACACATTTGAATGCTCAAGTGTGTCCGAAGGGGTTGAAGGACCCCTTAGGACACACTTGAGGGTGCCAATGTGTTGAAAGGGGTCACGAGGACTTCCTAGGGGTCCTAACATGTGATAAGGTGTACTAGGACCCATAGGAAGTCCCCATGACCCCTTTTGACATAGTTGAATGCTCAAGTGTGTCTGAAGGGGTTGTAGGACCCCTTAGGACACACTTGAGGGTTCAAATGTGTCGAAAGGGGTCATGGGGACTTCCTAGGGGTCCTAACACATGATAAGGCATACTAGGACCCCTAGGAAGTCTGTATGACACCTTTTAACACATTTTAATGCTCAAGTGTGTCCTAAGGGGTCATATGACCTATTAGGGCACACTTAAAGGTTCCAATGTGTCAAAAGGGGTCATGAGGACTTCCTAGGGATCCTAACATGTGTTAAGGCATACTAGCACCCCTAGGAAGTCCACATGACCCCTTTTGACATGTTTGAATTCTCAAGTGTGTCCGAAGGGGTTGTATGACCCCTTAGGACACACTTGAGGGTTCCAATGTGTCGAAAGGGGTCATGAGGACTTCCTTGGGGTCCTAATGTGTGATCAGGTGTACTAGGACACCTAGGAAGTCCCCATGACCCCTTTAAACACATTTGAATGCTCAAGTGTGTCAGAAGGGGTTGTAGGAGCCCTTAGGACACACTTGAGAGTTCTAATGTGTCAAAACAGGTCATGGGGACTTCCTAGGGGTCCTAATACACCTTATCATGTGTTAGAATCCCTAGGAAGTCCCCATGACCCCTTTCAACACATTTGAAACCTCAGTTGTGTCCTAAGGGGTCCTATGACCCCTCTAGACACACTTGAGCTTTCAAATGTGTCAAAAGGGGTCATGGGGACTTCCTAGGGGTCCTAGTATGCCTTATCATGCATGAGGACCCCTAGGAAGTCCTCATGACCCCTTTTGACACATTAGAACCCTCAAGTGTGTCCTAAGGGGTCCTACGACCTCTTAGGACACACTTAAAAGTTCAAATGTTTGAAAAGGGGTCATGGGGACTTCTTAGGGGTCCTAGTATGCCTTATCATGCATTAGGAACCCTAGGAAGTCCCCATGACCCCTTTCGATACATTTGAATGCTCAAGTGTCTCTGATGGGGTTGTAGGACCCCTTAGGACACACTTGATGGTTCCAATGTGCCAAAAGGAGTCATCGGGACTTCCTAGGGGTCTTACTATGCCTTATCATGTGTTAGGACCTCTAGGAATTCCTCATGACCCCTTTCGATACATTTGAATGCTCAAGTGTGTCCCAAGGGGTCGCACAACCACTTAGGACACCCATGAAGGTTCCAATGTGTTGAAAGGGGTCATGGTGACTTCCTAGGTGTCCTAGTACACCTTATCACATGTTAGGACCCCTAGGAAGTCCCGATGACCCCTTTCGACACATTTGAACCCTCAAGTGTGTCCTAAGGGGTCTAACACTTGAGGGTTCAAATGTGTCAAAATGGGTCATGGGGACATCCTAGGGGTCCTAGTATGCCTTATGACACGTTAGGACCCCTAGGAAGTCCCCATCACCCCTTTTGACACATTAGAACCCTCAAGTGTGTCCTAAGGGGTCCTATGACCCCTTAGGACACACTTGAAGGTTCCAAAGTGTCGAAAGGGGTCATGGGGACTTCCTAGGGGTCCTAGTATGTATATCATGTTTTAGGACCCCTAGGAAGTCCCCATGACCTCTTACAAAATATTGGAGCCCTCAAGTGTGTCCTAAGGGGTACTACGATCCGTTAGGACATAGTTGAGGGTTCTAATATGTCGAAAGGGGTCATGGGGACTTCCTAGGGGCCCTAGTACAACTTATCACATGCGAGGACCCATAGGAAGTCCCGATGACACCTTTCAACACATTTGAACCCTCAAGTGTTTCCTAAGGGGTTCTATAGCCCCTTAGGACACACTTGGGGTTTCAAATGTGTCAAAAGGGGTCATGGGGACTTCCTAGGTGTCCTAGTATGCCTTATCACATGTTAGGACCCCTAAGAAGTCCTCATGACCCCTTTGGACCCATTGGAATACTAAAGTGTGTCATGAGGGGTCCTACAACCCCTTAGGACACACTTGAGCATTCAAATGTGTCAAAAGGGGTCATGAGGACTTCCTAGGGGTCCTAGTACACCTTATCACATAGTAAGAACCCTAGGAAGTCCCCATGACCCCTTTCAACACATTTTAATGCTCAAGTGTGTCCTAAGGGTCGTAGGATGCCTTAGGACATAGTTGAGGGTTCCAATGTGTTGAAAGGGGTCATGGGGACTTCCTATGGGTCCTAGTAGGCCTTATCACATGTTAGGACCCTTATGAATTCCTCATGACCCCTTTCGACACATTGGAACACTCAAGTGTGTCCTAAGGGGACCTACAACCCCTTCAAACTCACTTGAGCATTCAAATGTGTCAAAAGGGGTCATGGGGACTTCCTAGGGATCCTAGTACCCCTTATCCTGCATTAGGACCCCTAGGAAGTCCTCATGACCCCTTTCAACACATCCAAACCCTCAAGTGTGTTTGAAAGGGTCCTATGACCCCTTCGGATACACTTAAGCATTAAAATGTGTCGAAAGAGGTCATGGGGACTTCCTAGGGGTCCTAACTTGTGATAAGGTGTACTAGGAGCCCTAGGAAGTCCCCATGAACCCTTTCGATAGATTAGAACCCTCAAGTGTGTCCTAAAGGGTCCTACAACCCTTTAGGAAACACTTGAGAGTTCCAATGTTTTGAAAGGGGTCATGGGGACTTCCTAGGGGTCCTAATGTGTGATAAGGTGTACTAGGACCCCTAGGAAGTCCTCATGACCCATTTTGACATATTCAAACCCTCAAGTGTTCCCTAAGGGGTCCAACGACCCCTTAGGACACACTTGAGAGTTCTAATATGTCGAAAGGGGTTATGGGGACTTCCGAGGGGTCCTAACATGTGATAAGGGGTACTAGGATTCCTAAGAAGTCCCCATGACCCCTTTTGACACATTGGAACCCTCAACTATGTCCTAAGGGGTCCTATGACCCCTTCGGACACACTTGAGCATTCAAATGTCTCAAAAGGGGTTGTGGAGACTTCATAGGGGTCCTAGTACACGTTATCACACGTTAGGACCCCTAAGAAGTCCTCATGACCCCTTTCAACCCATTGGAGCCCTCAAGTGTTTCCTAATGGGTCCTACGACCCCTTAGGATACACCAGAGCATTCAAATGTGTCAAAAGGAATCATCAGGACTTCCTAAGGGTCCTAGTATGCCTTATCACACATTAGGACCCCTAGGAATTCCCCATGACCCCTTTCAACACATTTTAATGCTCAAGTGTGTCCTAAGGGGATCATAGGACCCCTTAAGACACACTTGAGGGTTCCAATGTGTTAAAAGGAGTCATGGGGACATCCTAGGGGAACTAGTAGGCCTTATCATGTGTTAGGACCCCTAGGAAGTCCTCATGACCCAATTTGACACATTGGAACCCTCAATTGTGTCCTAAGGGGTCCTACGACCCCTTCGAATGCACTTGAGCATTCAAATGGGTCAAAAGGGGTTATGGGGACTTTCTAAGGGTCCTATTATGCCTTATCCTACGTTAAGACCCCTAGGAAATCCTCATGACCCATTTCGACACATCGAAACCCTCAAGTGTCTTCTCAGGGGGCCTGCGACCCCTTCGAACACACTTGAGCATTAAAATGTGTCAAAAGGAGTCATAGGGACTTCCTAGGGGTTGTAACATGTGATAAGGTGTCCTAGGACCCCTATGAAGTCCCCATGACCCATTTTAACACATTAGAACCCTCAAGTGTGTCCTAAGGGGTCTTTCAACCCCTTAGGACACACTTGAGAGTTCCAATGTGTCGAAAGGGGTCATGGGGACTTCCTATGGGTCATAACATGCGATAAGGCATACTAGGACACCTAGGAAGTCCTCATGACCCCTTTCGACATATTGGAACTGTCAAGTGTGTCCTAAGGGGTCCTATGACCCCTTCAAACATAATTGAGGGTTCCAATGTGTCGAAAGGGGTCATGGGGACTTCCTAGGGGCCCTAGTACACCTTATCACATGCGAGGACCCATAGGAAGTCCCGATGACCTCTTTCAACACAGTTGAACCCTCAAGTGTTTCCTAAGGGGTTCTATAACCCCTTAGGACACACTTGAGGGTTCAAATGTGTCGAAAGGGGTCATGGGGACTTCCTAGGTGTCCTAGTATGCCTTATCACATGTTAGGACCCCTAAGAAGTCCTCATGACCCCTTTGGACCCATTGGAACACTAAAGTGTGTCGTAAGGGGTCCTACGACCCCTTAGGACACACTTGGGCATTCAAATGTGTCAAAAGGGGTCATGGAGACTTCCTAGGGGTCCTAGTACGCCTTATCACATAGTAGGAACCCTAGGAAGTCCCCATGACCCCTTTCAACCCATTTTAATGCTCAAGTGTGTCCTAAGGAGTCGTAGGACACCTTAGAACATAGTTGAGGGTTCCAATGTGTTGAAAGGGGTCATGGGAACTTCCTATGGGTCCTGGTAGGCCTTATCATGTGTTAGGACCTTTATGAATTTCTCATGACCCCTTTCGACACATTGGAACACTCAAGTGTGTCCTAAGGGGACCTACGACCCCTTCAGACTCACTTGAGCATTCAAATGTGTCAAAAGGGGTCATGGGGACTTCCTAGGGGTCCTAGTAACCCTTATCCTACATTAGGACCCCTAGGAAGTCCTCATGACCCCTTTTGACACATCCAAACCCTCAAGTGTGTTTGAAAGGGTCCTATGACCCCTTCGGATACACTTGAGCATTAAAATATGTTGAAAGGGGTCATGGGGACTTCCTAGGGGTGCTAACTTATGATAAGGTGTACTAGGACCCCTACGAAGTCCCCATGACTCCTTTTGATAGATTAGAACCCTCAAGTGTGTCCTAAAGGGTCCTACAACCCTTTAGGACACACTTGAGAGTTCCAATGTGTTGAAAAGGGTCATGGGGACTTCCTAGGGGTCCTAATGCATGATAAGGTGTACTAGGACCCCTAGGAAGTCCTCATGACCCCTTTCGACATATTCAAGCCCTCAAGTGTGCCCTAAGGGATCCAACAACCCCTTAGGACACACTTGAGAGTTATAATGTATCGAAAGGGGTTATGGGGACTTCCCAAGGGTCCTAACATGTGATAAGGCGTACTAGGATTCCTAAGAAGTCCCCATGATCCCTTTTGACACATTGGAACCCTCAACTATGTCCTAAGGGGTCCTACGACCCCTTCAGACATACTTGAGCATTCAAATGTCTCAAAATGGGTTATGTAGACTTCATAGGGGTCCTAGTACACGTTATCACATGTTAGGACCCCTAAGAAGTCCTCATGAACCATTTCAACCTATTGGAGCCCTCAAGTGTTTCCTAAGGGGTCCTACGACCCCTTAGGATACACCGGAGCATTCAAATGTGTCAAAAGGGGTCATCGGGACTTCCTAGGGGTCCTAGTATGCCTTATCACACATTAGGACCCCTAGGAATTCCCCATGACCCCTTTCGACACATTTTAATGCTCAAGTGTGTCCTAAGGGGATCATAGGACCCCTTAGGACACACTTGATGATTCCAATGTGTTAAAATGAGTCATGGGGACTTCCTAGGGGTCCTAGTAGGCCCTATCACATGTTAGGACCCCTAGGAAGTCCTCATGACCCAATTTGACACATTGGAACCCTCAAGTGTGTCCTAAGGGGTCCTACGACCCATTCGAATGCACTTGAGCATTCAAATGTGTCAAAAGGGGTCATGGGGACTTCCTGAGGGTCCTAGTATGCCTTATCCTACGTTAAGACCCCTAGGAAATCCTCATGACCCCTTTCAACACATCGGAACCCTCGAGTGTCTTCTAAGGGGGCCTGCGACCCTTTCGAACACACTTGAGCATTAAAATGTGTTGAAAGGAGTCATAGGGACTTCCTAGGGGTCGTAACATGTGATAAGGTGTCCTAGGACCCCTGTGAAGTCCCCATGACCCATTTTAACACATTAGAACCCTCAAGTGTGTCCTAAGGGGTCCTACAACCCCTTAGGACACACTTGAGAGTTCCAATGTGTTGAATGGGGTCATGGGGACTTCCTACAGGTCGTAACATGTGATAAGGCATACTAGGACACCTAGGAAGTCCTCATGACCCCTTTCGACACATTGGAACGCTCAAGTGTGTCCTAAGGGGTCCTATGACCCCTTATAACACACTTGAGGGTTCTAATGTGTAGAAAGAGGTTATGGGGACTTTCTAGGGGTCCTAACATGTGATAAGGCATACTAGGACCCCTAAGAAGTCCCCATGACCCCTTTCAACACATTGGAACCCTTAAGTGTGTCCTAATGGGTCCTATGACACCCTTAGACACACTTGAGCATTCAAATGTTTCATAAGGGGTCATGGGGAGTTTAGAGGGGTCCTAACATGTGATAAGGCATACTAGGACCCCTAGGAAGTCCCCATGATGCCTTTTGACACATTTGAATGCTCAAGTGTGTCCAAAGGAGTCGTAGGACCCCTTAGGACACATTTGAGGGTTCCAATGTGTCGAAAGGGGTCATGAGGTCTTCCTAGGGGTCCTAACGTGTGATTAGGTGTACTAGGACCCCTAGGAAGTCTCCATGACCCCTTTTGACACACTTGAGCATTCAAATGTATCGAAAGGTGTCATGGAGACTTCCTAGGGGTCCTAACATGTGATAAGGTGTACTAGGACCCATAGGAAGTCACCATGACCCCTTTTGACACATTTGAATGCTCAAGTGTGTCCTAAGGGGTGATAGGACCCCTTAGGACACACTTGAAGGTTCCAATGTGTTGAAAGGGGTCATGAGGACTTCTTAGGGGTCCTAACATGTGATAAGGCTTACTCTCTCTCTCTCTCTCTCTCAGATCTAGAGCCTTCACTTCCACTTTTTAATGTATATTTAAAGGTTTCATATACCTTTTTGTGGACAGTGTACCTTAAATGTTCGTACATCAATTTTTATGCCATTGTTAGTTTCTAGAACATATGATGAGCGTACGGTGGTTCTACATCTATGTGAAATTTCTTTTCGAGAGTTAAAAAATCAATTGATTGTATTCAATCGAGGGGAAGTCCATTAACATCTTCTTATTCAGTATAGTCAGACCACTAAAATTACAAGGAGTCTGTAGAAAAATCCTGTACTGGATACTTTCAAGAGTATTTGGGTTGAAACTATCTGTCCTCAAATCAACTATGCAGGTATTTTTTTGAAATCATTTTGAATATCAAATAATATAATACATACTAATATAAAAATTTATATTATAATATTTACGCTGTGCTATTATTATTTAATATTATATTTAAAATGAAATTAATATTAACATAACAAAAATACAATTTACTATGAAATTTGAATTAATATTAACATAAAAAGAATACAACTTAATTTATAAGACAATTAATATTACTATTAAAAAAATACATTTATTATGAAACTTGAATTTGGGAAAAGTGGGACAATTGAAATTTCAAAATAGGTGGGCTTTTTCGAATATTTGGCATTATTGGATATCCAAAAATATCAGATATCTAATTTTATTAGATATCCGATTAGGCTTGGTATTTTCTTGGGCATTACCAAACGTGGGTGGTCAACCCTTTAGCTGTGTTTCAAGAGATAGTTCTTGATACCGAGACTTCGACCATGTAGTTGAAGACTATTTTTTCACCCAAAATTGATGAAATGAAAAGGGTTTCTTAAAGACATTATCAACTTTCCATCAATATAATTACTGTCAAATTTTGAGTTTAGTAAGTAATTATTACTTATTTTTCAATTGAGTTATCTTTAAAGCCGTAATTGACATACTGATTGAAAAACAACTATAATTTTCAAACCATTTAACCTTTTTGAAATCCAAAACATACGTCACATTCTATGCTTCGGCTACTATAAGAATTTTTATTTTTTTTAATTTGTTAAAATTTTGAATTAGTTAAGGTGGTCAGACACAAGATTTTTTTAATTCTAAAAAATTTGTAGCATAAAATTCATAATTAATTATTTATTTGACCAAAAATTACAAAAACATATGTGTCACATCCGGGCATGAGTCTACTACTTATATCTAGAATCTTGGGAAAATATATCATCATTTGATTGTGATTAAGGTGGTCAGACATACACGTACTTTTTATCTTTTCCCTGAAATTTTTGTAGTACTACATTGAAATCTAAAATTTTGAACAGTTAGAGAAAAAAAATTTGAAATAAGGGCTAGTAGTTTAGAAACTACATTCAATTTCCTACAAACTCTACTCTTACAACTTTTTCACATAACGTTCATAAGATGTTCAATTTTTTACGTCAAGTTGAGTAACCTTGATTTTTTGATTTTTCATTGCCACTTAAGACCATAGTTTGGTATACCATGATCCTGCACATACCCTCAAAGCAAAGATTTTTCATTATTCTTTTTTTTTTTAAATTTCTTGGGTAAAGCTACAAGTACTAGCTTTTTTCTCACCTAAGAAATTAAGGTTTCCAACAATTCTTCTTTATATTTCATAATCTATTATAAGAATAAAAATAGTCATTTTTATGATATAATATTAAAGATTGAAGAATTTAATGAATGACTACTTAACTAGGAAATAAACCAACGACATAATCATGTAGAAGAAAATCTCTAAATTTAATGGGTAGATCAATTATGTTTCAAAAGAAATGCATATTAGATATGACGATAATTACAATAAATAATAAGTTGTAATGTTGAAAATTCTCCTCCTCCAATTTAGTATTGATGTTTTTAATAAAGGAAATCTCCTATTAAGCTACTACCTTATCATTTATATACATGAATTTTTCAAAATCATATCACATGATCTCAATGAAGTAAGGAAACATTCATCTATAAAACATAACATACTCTAGTTGTCATTCTTAAGTTGAAGGTTAATAGGGCCTTTAACTCGTTGTTGCAATGTTGTGTTTCCTCCCTTGAGATGAAGAATTAATCTACAATTTTCAAAATGGACTATGATTGAGCCTTATGAACCAACATCTATCCTAAAGCTAATGAAAATCTCTTTCACTGGACTTATGTTAGAATATACTATGGAAAGATAGGTAAAATGATTTATGAGAACCAACTTGAAAGATCAAGGTATTGTTGTCATATAGAATGCAAAGAATGTAATAAGGATCTCGTTTTGATGATGTGAAACTTCTAGTTTATGAACATGGACACACAAAACAACATAAGGAATTAGATTTCTCTTAGTTTCATGCAAAATTAGTTTATTAATCAGTTGGAATCATGTTACAAAATGGTGCTTAATTAGTTTGGTGAACATAAACATTTAGAACTACAAACTCCAAATCTACTAGGAACTTCAAAATCATATAAAACATGTTACATATGACTATAATTATAATGCTTTATTACGGTGTAAATTAAAAATCCTCCTTCACAAATTAGTATTTGACATTTTGAATAAATTAAAGCTCCTAGTAGTTTATTGGGCTATCATTTATATAAATGGATTTTTAGAAAACATGTTACATAATCTGAATGAAATAAGGAAACCCTCCATCTACAAAACGTAAATTACTCTAATGGTAATTTTTAGACATGAGATTAATAAGAAATTCTGATTTTGTTATTGTAATGTTATGATTCTTTGATGTGAAGCACAATACCATAATTTCAAAATGGATTACTATCAAGCCTAATGCACCAACATTTTTGGCCTTATGTTTAGAGTACATTGTGCAAAGATGAATTGAAATATATTTTTGAACTACCCTTAAATATCAAGGTCTTGTTACCATCTAGAATGTAGAGAATGCACTAAGGTGCTCTTTGTGATGACCATACACACACAATACCATAAGTATTTTGATGCATTTCCCTCTCTCCACTTCTCTATGTGATAACAATGTACTAAGTAATGGAAGGGGATACAAAGGAGGTAGTACATCATTTTCTATCCTCCTGTGTTTAATACTTTGAAGGTCTCAATGTGATTCTTTACCAGCCACATCTATGTCCTCTTTAGGACTAAAATAGTCCTATTCTAGAAGTCCTTGTAATCTAATTAGAACTAATCAATAGGATCTAGTGGTTTCCAATTGAACATTGAACATATATTTGGTGAATAATAAGTTTTATGCATTATCATTAATCCCTTTTTTATGTCCCAACTCTGCCAGAATGTGATAGTATTCTTTAACATTATTCTCATCCATCTGATAAATCTACTCAATAATCCTCTTAATATGGTTTATAGGGAGATGAATAGCCTAGCAATAGGTTATTCTTTGCACAATATTTTTTATTGAAGGAGAACTCATAGTCATCATGATGTGAAAATTTATAACTTGACATTCTATTTTCAAGATATACAATATTTGATTGTGATTTTTATTTGTAAAAATGTATAATCCTAACCTTATTTCTGCACACCTTATGTTCACTGCATTAATTTTTCTGGAAATTTATATCAAAATATGTTTATCTTCAACATAATGGTGTAACTTATTGGGGAGTATGTCATAACTTCCTACTTTGATGTAATTGAATCATTGGATAAAAATAAGGTGGATACCAAATTGGTTGATCAACTAGATTTCCCCTATAAAAAAATTCAGACCTATTCTCCTTACATCTCTTGAATCGATCTGATGGTGAAAATATTTTCTACATTTATAAACTTTTGGTATCTCTTCTCTAATTGCATGTTAGGGTAGTAGTCATAAATTTGGACACTATTTTGAAATTCCTCTATGATTCTAAGCCTAAGCTATTGTTGTGTACATGCTAATGAATGTAATAAATAGGAAGAAACATAGTTCACAATATATTAAGAGTGAAATAAGTAAGAATAAAATAGAGTATATCAGAGACTAGTTGGCCTAGTCCAAACATTGTTTCTGAGAATAGATAATAAGAAAAAAGAAAAACATCCAATCTTTAAATTCATGAGAGCTTTCATTCCTAGGTTAATTTATGTAACATGACTATAGAGTTAGTGATTTATTCTCTAAAGTATGACTTCAATAAACTCTTGGGTAACTATGATTTGACCATTTTCTTTTGTGTTTTAAACCATTATTTGGCAATTACATTTATATAAACTCCTTTCTTCTCATTGAACCATCCTTGCAATATAGAGAAATCAAGGTCAACATATTCTTCCCTCTCTAAAATTCTAAGGAAATTACTAATGGTATCCCTAGCTAGAGTAATTGTAAGAATTTTGATATCACTCTGATACCATGTAAGAATTTGCCTAAGGCAAAGAATAAATGCCAAGATCTAGAAGCTCAAGAGATAGCACAAGAGAGATAGGCAAAATGATCAAATAATTGATTATAGCCAATTGAATTGATTATAAAGTAGGAGTGCCCAAATATATAGGGAATGCAATAAGACTACATGATAATGAGATGATAAGATATCACCCACACTAGGTGGAATCACATGTCCACCAAAGGTGGATCATCCTCCATTGTACATCAAAATATGTGAAACATGTGCAACAATGAGAGGATGATAATGTGATAAGATCACTAAAGGTGGATCTCACACACAAAGAGGTATGTGATGACAACTATCACACCTAAAGTGGAAGTTCTCCTAACCATGTGCTAAAATGAAATGAAAACTCCTAGGTGTCTCAAAGACAACTAATATGCAAATGCATTATCCTAAGTAAACTTAAGTTAAGTGTAATTAGTAAATACTTAATTACACCAACACCCCCCCTTAAGTGCAACTTAGGAGAATGCATTTAAGCTCACAATGAAAGATGGGTCCTGGCTACTAGGCCATGTTAGGTACCCATGTAGAATATGCAAGAACAATGCAATCTCTCATAAAGTGGAGAAAGAGGGAAAACCTCATGGGAAAAATCCTCCCCCAAAAAGAGAGATAAATATAAGATGCATGCATGGATGGAGTAATCAAGACTGACCTATTATGACATACATCATGCATATACAATAAAGAATCCCCCCAAAGGAAGGAAATAGGGACGAGAGACAAAGTAGTCACCCCTCAATGTTGAATCTCCTGCAAAGATGGTCCAAGATGTTGACCAATACTCCTCCATAGGAAGAAAATAGAGCCAATGTTGCACCAAGAATGTCAAAGTGTGACAAAATTAGGTACTAATGTCAATGTAGAATGACTGATGGAATGCCCATTAAGATATGATAGAGATGAGGCATGGAGACACCTGCAAGCACCAACTGGGTACTCTCAACTAACAGGTTGGTATACTTGAACTTGTGTCATGCATCCATTGATGTTGGTTGGAGCATAACTTTCAAGAACCAAGTCCCATGATATTCCTAATCTAATAACATAGGGATTACATCAAATGTGTCATCAATGACAAGGTACAAATAAAAATGTGGCACTTTATGATAGTGCGTGTACAACATGGCTCATGCAAGAGCATACAACATCAAATACAATGCAAAGCTGGAAACATGAAGAAGATGAAGCCACCAAGGATGCCCTGTCAAATGCTACAGAAAAAATGTCCTCCTGTTGGCCTTGTGCTAGGAAGTCTTTGGGACGAAATTGGCCTCCCCCTTGGCTGCCGGTTGGATGACACTGCAAAACAGGTATACAAATGGAAAAGAAAAAAAATTGTGTTCCCAATTTTGCTTATTTATTAATATTTTGTTTTTCAAAAACCCATTGAGTTTAAGAAAAACATTTATTAGAAAGCCCATAAAAAACTTTATTAAAAAATAAAGAAAAAACACATAATTTGGTTTTCTTAATTTTTAGATTTAAAAAACTTTATTAAATACTTAATAAAGAAAAACATAAATATATTTTATTAAAAATAAAGTTTTTATTTAAAAAAAACTTATAAAAAAGTTTTTATTTATTAAAAAAACCTTTTAAAAAAAACATATTAAAAAAACATTTTTAAAAACTTTTAAAAAAAATTTAACCCCTTTTGGGGGCCTCATGCAGTGCGGACGACACTGCATAGCAGTACCACACTGCAGTACATACTACACTGTCAGTGCAACAATCCCACACTGCAGTGCAGTCTATACTGCAGTGCACACTGCACACTATAGTGAGTACTACAAAGGCCTATGGGCCAAAAAATATTAAAATTTATATTTGTTGTTTTTCAAAAAAACTTTTCAAAAATGAAACCCCCCTCTAAAATTTGTTTTAATTTTTTGATTTTTCAAAAAATGAAAAAATACAAAAGCAAAAGTAATTTAAAAATAAAATAAAATCATACTTCTTACAGAATTTCGTACGACGAGGCAAGGAGGGAGATTTTTTCCTGAGACCAATAGTGTCCAATCTTAGCAAATGAACAGTCGATTCTAAGGTTTTTGTTCGCTCTAATCGCAATGGAGCTCTCAGATTTGGCCCAAAGTGCTCCAATTTTTTAGATCGGCCTTAGGGGTCCGATTTGCAAAAAAAAATTTCCTCAAATTTGACTTTTGCCCAATATAAGAAAATTTATAGTTAGAATTTATGGAAACAGCCACTCGTATGCAATGGTGAGGTCCGATCTTGCTCAAAACACTCCAACAAAATGCTGATCCTAGATTTGGTTCATGGCCCTCCAAAAAATGAAGCAATCAATGGCTCTCCAACGGCTATGCAATGAAATCATCTACGGCTCTGATACCATGTAATAATTTTGATATCACTCTGATACCATGTAAGAAGTTGCCTAAGGAAAAGAATAAATGCCAAGATTTAGAAGCTCAAGAGATAGCACAAGAGAGATAGGATAAATGATCAAATAATTGATTGTAGCCAATTGAATTGATTACAAAGTAGGAGTGCCCAAATATATAGGCAATGCAATAAGACTACATGATAATGAGATGATAAGATATCACCCACACTAGGTGGAATCACATGTCCACCAAAGGTGGATCATCCTCCATTGTACATCAAAGTATCTGAAACATGTGCAACAATGAGAGGATGATAATGTGATAAGATCACTAAAGGTGTATCTCACACACAAAGAGGTATGTGATGACAACTATCACACCTAAAGTGGAAGTTCTCCTAACCATGTGCTAAAATGAAATGAAAACTCCTAGGTGTCTCAAAGACAACTAATATGCAAATGCATTATCCTAAGTAAACTTAAGTGTAATTAGTAAATACTTAATTACACCAACAGTAATGAATGCTCTAGATCATCACTAGTATTTATCATGTCCTAGCATCCCATTTGTAATAATTTATACATTCTGATACATTATTTTTTTTCTTCAATGAGATCACTGCCCTCTAATATCTATGTTATTAAGTGTGGGTTTGGGTCTATTATCCTCTGATTGAATTATACAAAGTTAATGTGGTCAAATTTGTATCATCTATCTTTTGCAATGCACTCACTAGAGTAGAAACATATGTTGAGCACACCTTTAGATTATGAGGGGGGTTAATTTAGTCTTAAAAAATTTCAAATCACATTAGTAATCAATTAATCTATATTTTGTGCAACATCATAAACAAGATAAACCAAGGAACACCATGTACAAGAGAACTAAATTTATGTGGATAACCCATGAATAAAAAAATCACAATGAGAACTAACTCACACTATATGAAACATGTATTACAATATTTTTTTTTCGGCTTATTTCCAAGGAAGTGAGCTACTCCCTAAGGTTGTAGGCCAAGACACATTGTCATAGGGTAGGATTTAGAGGATTTGTAGACTTAGAGACACTACCTCTTAGCAATTTACAAGACTTGCAAGGAAGACACAAAATGTCCAAGAAATTTATAGGAACATGTGAATCAAGTAGAAAAATCCTTAAACATATTCCCTCTAATGTATCGCTAAACATGAAGATGTCCTTGAATTTGTTTCTCAACTAACCAACTTCATAATGACACTAGTAAATTTTTCCCCAATTTTCAATGCTCATTGGCCGGTTTTGCAACTCAACAACGTCGAATATTAGACAACAGTGAATGGTGAACTTGTTTTGTTGAAGAAATTGAAAACCAACATTTTTGTCGCATTACCGACCATGTATTCATCGAAAGAAACAAACTGAGTGGTCAAGAATTCTGGTCCATCTTACGACCAACCCATTTCCCTATTTGTCTCAATTTCGACCATGGTATGATGTGGACACTAACAAAAAATAACGATGATGCTATATAAGAGATGCCTAGATCATTGAAACAAAGAGTCATAGGCACCAGAATTATGAATGCACTACGATGATTAAATGTCATTGCTTTTATAGCCCTCTCATCGTAGAATAGTTCAAAGGGGGTCTAAAAATTGATGAACTATTTTTTTAATTAAAAGGATATATTTTTATTGGGTTATTAAATTCACAATGATCCAAGGTCCATTTCATATAATGAAAAATTAGAGAATAAGAGAATATGAGCATGCGTTTATCTTCAACTTCAACCATCTGATCTATATTAAAGGTATGCCTGGTAATATCAGGCATGCCTTTGATATAGACAATCATTTCCACTCCTTGAATTGTCACAACTTAAAGACTCAAGATTTCTAATCAAAACAACCAAGACAAATTACAAAATTTGGTGTTTCCTAGCTATTTTGATTTAAAGTCTTCAAGGCTTTAAGCCCTTACAATGTGCGTGTAGACAATCATTTCCCTTGAAGTCTTGGCAATGAGTTGAAGGAGGTGGACCTTTTGACACTAGCTTGTTGAAGGGGAAGATCAACGAATGAAAAAATGGAAGCAAATTATTTACTTGTAAGATAAGGAAAATATAAGGTATAAGGAAAATATAAGGCGTATAGACATCGACCTTCTATTTAGCAAGGGAATCACATTTAACTCAAATAACGAGGAAAGCATGTTTATCTTACAACTGACTTGGTAAACTATATCCAAATAAAAGATAAAAATGTGGATTTGTAAAATAAATGCAAAGAACATGTATATTATTCGAAAGAATGCATGTCATCATAGAAAAAGAACATGTATATAGAGCTTCCTAGGATTTATCTTCCATCATCAATTTATGGAGAATTAAGATACTATATTCTATCATGAAAAGTAGGATATATTTTTGAAATTAAAAAATGACTAAACTAAATTTGGGATTTTAGATGGATATTCTACTTAGGAGGTCCTTATCCTCAAACGCATCACTATGTGAATAAACTAACAAATAATTTATGGTTGGGTGAAATTCCAAAGTTTTGTGGCACTTTATGGTTTGTTTCTAGAAAATCACACTTAACTATTATTGGTAGGAAATTGACTAAGACTAGAAAGGCACATTCTAAATACAAATTGGACCATTGTCAATTATGTAATTCAATTAGATTCCTTTCTCTAAAATAAATTTTATAATAATATTTATATTCAAAAATATGATTCAACCAAAAGATTTTTATCTAAGATAGATCTACCAAAAAATGTATAGTGGTATTTGATGCCAAATTACAATTTGTTAAATTCATTTAAGAAATGCTAAATTACCTACACTTCTATCAAATAGGACTAGTGAGGGGGGTAGTTTTCGTAGCCCAACATTATAGATTTAGGTAAAGAGATTTTGAGGGAGACAATTGTTGATTTTATAATCATTTGTGATTTGTCATTGTTGTGATTATTATTGCCAGTGAGGAGGAGAAAAAGAGAGTGATCTAGTGTTGTGGAAGTATGGAAGAAGTGGAGTTAGTGCTTATTAACGTGTTTCTTTCTTTACAACTTTGTCTAGAGTTTTGGTAGATGGTGAAGCTCACCACATTCAAAGGTATTATAAAAGCTTCTATCAAATGTTTGGTATTTGCATTGCAAGAAAGGAAGGAGATCAACCAAGTGTGGCAAGTCAAGTATCTGACTCAAGACAATAATTGAAATAGAGTATTTAGGACTATTTGAGTTGTGACGAGGATCAGTCTAAAAATATGTTCACATTCATTTCCTGCCCATTGAAAAATGGGAGTGGGTTATTGGAATCTTGTGAGCCCAATGGAAGGGTATGGAGGGTTCACAACATACGAGACTTAATATTCTACTCTATCCAAATAAAAGATGAAAATGTTGATTTGTAAGAGAAATGAAAAGCACATGTATATTTGAAAGCATGCATGTCATCATAACCTCATTAGGAAAAGAAACCTAAGCATGCAATGCAACATGAACACCAAGTTTTTATGTAAGACTAAAGTAGTTACCTTGAAAAAAAATAGACACAAAGAATGAATTAAATAGATCAACCAACAACATGGTGAACACACCAAGACATTCGTTCAATATCCAAAGGCCTCTAAAATCCTTCTTTCTTCTTGTTACTTTAGGATAAAATTGACACATCATATATGATAAAATCATTTTATTTAGAGATCCAATCATACAAAGATCGTTATCATCAATACTTGTAGACAACATCAAATTCTTAAATTATAACTGAGCCACAACATAGACATGTTATAAATATGTCATTCAAATTGTAACACTTGACACCAATATGGAGAAAGACAGAGTATCTCCTATCTACAAATTCTAATAGACAACTAAACTATCATCCAAGTGAAAACTTGAACCACATTAGTTGCAACAAAAAAGGCATGAAAATATAGTAAAGGAATATAAACAAATAATGCATAATGTACTAAAATATATAATACCAAATTCTTCAATATTAAGGAATGTGGGGCATTTTTTCAGACAATCTATAAAAAACTTAGTTACAAATTATCATATCATTAGATCTCTTAGAAAGATTAGAGAGTTCTCAAAACAACATAATATCATCTTAACTCAAAGCAGATCTAGCTTCAACTATTACATCTAGGAGCAAGAGGGAGGAAAACAATGTTATCTCCATCAATATCATTCAATTTTCTCCATATCAATGATATTTTTTCCTTCTATATAAGAAATCCATGTCATACAGTATTCTCTCCTTCCATATCACTTGTATAATATGAAATGGGGATCATGTAAAAGGGATAATTTCCCCAATTCATAAGATACATTGGAATACAAAAATACCTCAAGATAAGTATGATCAACACCACTTGATATGATGCCAATACAATATCGATGTTTTAAGGGTTTTGATTCCTTTTTTTCCTATAATTGAGAAAGAAAGGGATGATAAATTGATATGAAAAAGGATAAAAAAGTATAGATCTAATCTAATCCAACAGAGAAAAATCAATAAAAAGGGAAATGGAGAAGGATTTGAATGCATCTGTAAATATAATAGAAGTAGTTTTTATACTCAAATTCCTAACCATCAGAATCTCAGAATGACCAATAACTATAGATACGGTCCTTGAAGAATATAATTTGAGTCTCTATCAAATTTGATATGATTTTGGAAGGTACAAATTGCCAATTTTTCTCTGTATCCTAGGTTTTGGTCTAAAATTTTGGGGCTTTCTCCAACTATGTTTGATCATTCCAATTCCCAATTGGTGGCTTTGTAACCTATTCCTATAAACAGAAAAATAGGGAAGAAGGATGACTAAAGGTGTTTGCCTTATTCAAACCCTTGTTTAGGAATCAACCTTGAAAATAGAAGCTAATTGCATAAGGAAATATGAAATAGAAACCAATTCTAAATTACCTCATGCCTTGATGATGGAATTCTTCTTTAGACATGACCAATATAAATTTTGATGCAATAGCTTGAAATCCACAAAAATCCAATAGGAATAATGATGAATAAATTTTAATGTCTAGATTTGCTATGCTTGGGCATAGACTACTAGATGATTGTGAAGAAGAAGGAAACTTTGAAGGCTGAGAATGACTTAGGGTCAGCCACTGATGATGAAAAGAAACTATTTTCATGCAACATGGCCACAAGAGAAGCATTGATCAGTACACTATCTGAGGGTGAGTTTACTAAAATTAAAGATCAGGATTCAGTACATGATATTTGGAATAGACTAGAGGCACTCTATGAAGGAGACAAATATACAAAATAAGTGAAATTGTAGAACTAGAAGACAAAGATGGAGAAGCTACAAATCAATGAAGATGAAAGCATTAGAGCCTATGTTCAAAGGGTTACAGAAGTTGTAGTTGGAATCAGAAATTGTGGAGGTGCTTATGATGAAGATAAAGTCACTGCAAAGATTCTCAGATCTCTAACTCCTACTTACAAATTCAAGGCAATGTCAAATCAAGAAACTATACCCCTGACTCCAAACTTTAGCAAAGGGATTTTGATTGCAAAGTTAACCACCTTTGAAGCTATGAAATTAGGAGAAGCTGGTCCTAAAGTTGAATCTACATTTATGGCATCCACACACAAGAAAGTATTTTCACTTCCAAGCACAAGAAAAGAAGATCTGAGAGAAGAGCTTGGTGAGTATGCTAAGGAATGAGAGAAGATAATTGAAGAAGAAAAGAAGATGGAAGAACTTGTTTCACTGATAACTAGAAGAGAGAAAAGAGGTAAGGGAAAATTTGAAGGTAAATTACTTTTGAAATGTTTTTCATGCAATAAGGTAGGTCATTTTGCATCTAGATGTCCTACAAGAGTTCCTAAATACAAACCTGATTATGAAAAGATTAAAAGAGATAAAGAATGTTATTATGCTAGTGAAGGAATCTCTGATGATCATGATGATTTAGACAATGAAGAGATTGGATTTGTTGCTATTAAAGATGAACCAGTTCATGAAGAAAAAGCCTTAGTATCTCATGTTGACAAGAAAACTGAATGGATGATTGACAATGGATGTTCTCATCACATGGTTCATGATAAGAACAAATTTGTTAAATTAGTAAATTATGATGGAGGTGTTGTAATGTTTGGGAACAATCTCCCAAAATCCATCATAGGAGTAGGATCCATCACTCTGGATGGAAAGACTAATACAGACAATGTACTACTTGTTGAAGGACTAAAAATAACTTGTTGAGTGTTGGATAGTTAATGCATAAAAACTTTTAGTTAAGTTTTGTTAATGGTAAGTACTTTAGCAAGAGCAAGGAAGGAAAACTCATTGCTACTGGTTCAAGATCTAGAGGTGATGTATTTTAACTAAACACATTTGGAGCCTCTTGTTTTGTCCTGAAGGTAGATGATAGTTGGTTATGGCATAGAATATTTTTTCATGTTAACTTTGATAACATTGTGAAAGAAAGTATGGCTAATCTAGTAAGAGATCTACTGAAAATTGTGAAACCTTCTAACACTATATGCATAGAATGTGTTATGGGAAAGAAAACTAAAAGTAGTCATAAAAGAAAAACATTTACATCAAAAGGAAAGTTGGATCTGGTACATACAAATCTATGTGGGCCTACAAGAACAAAGTCATACTATGGTGAAAGGTATTTTATACTCTTTGTTCATGACTTTTTTGGAATGATGTCGGTTACTTATTTGAGAGAGAAATTAGAAGTATTTGAAAAATTCAAGTTGTTTAAAGAAAAGGTAGAGAATGAATCATGACTGAAAATAAAGTGTTTAAGATTAGAAAAAGGTGGAGAGTTTACATTAGATTCATTCAATTCATAATGTGAAGAGCATGGGATTAAAAGACAAACATCTGCTCCTAGAACTCTGTAACAAAATGGGATATTAGAGCGAATAAACATAACTATACTTGATGTTGCTAGGACAATGTTGATTGAAGGGAATGTATCTCATGTACATTGGAGAGAGGTTGTTGGAACAATAGTGTACACATTAAACATAATTCAAATTAGAGATGGCACAAGGAAGACTCCCTATGAACTATGGTTTGATCATACCCCTACTGTAAAATATTTTAGAATTTTTGGTAGCAAATGTTATATCAAGAGGGATGATGAGATAGGAAAATTTGATGCTAGAAGTGATGAAGGTATCTTCCTTGGTTACTTTATTAAAAGTAAGGCATACAAATGTTTCAATCTGAGATTAAGGAAGATGGATGTTAAATCTACATTTATGAATGGAGATCTTGAAGAAGAAGTATACATAGAACAACCAAATGGATTTCCTCTATGTGAAGACAAAGACATGGTATCCAAGGTTGGACAAGTATCTACTTGGACTTGGATTCAGAAAAGGTAATGCAGATAGTAATTTGTATTTGAGAACTACTGAAGATGGAATCCTAATAGTATAAGTATTTGTGGATGACATTATCTTTGGAGGTAATGATGATCTATGTAAGAAGTTTGCTAAAGAAATGGAAAGTGAATTTGAGATGTCCATGATAGGTTGAATGAAATTCTTCCTTGGAATACAAATAACTCAGAATGAGAATGGTATTTTCATTTCTCAGACCAAGTATCTCAAAGAATTGCTTAAGAAATTTAGTATGGAAGATTGTAAACTAGTAGGAATACCTATGGTGATTGGAAATAATCTAACAATTGATGATGAATCAAAATGTACTTTTTAGACTTTGTATAGATCCATGGTTGGGGGGCTACAATATCTGACTCACACTAGACCAGATATTGCTAATGTTGTTGGAATTGTGGCTAGATATCAGGCATAACCCAAAGAGACTCATCTAGCACCTGTTAAAAGGATACTGAGGTATCTCAGAGGAGCCACAGACTATGGTTTATGGTATGATAGGAATCATAGCTTTGAACTGCATGCTTATACTAATGTTGATTGCGCAAGAAATATTGAAGACCAAAAAAGTACAAGTGGTGGTGCATTTTTCCTTGGGAAAAAGTTGGTTTCTTGGCTAAGTAAGAAACAAGATTGTATAGCACAATCTACTACTGAATCAGAATATGTTGTTGTTGCTATAAATTGCACTCAAATTGTTTGGATGAAACAAATTCTGAAAGAAATTGGAATAACTTTTAATGAGCCTGTGGTTATCCATTGTGATAACACTAGCACAGTAAACATGTCAAAGAATCAGGTGATGCACTCTAAAACTAAATACATTTCTATCAAATATCACTTCTTAAGAGACAAGGTGCCATAAAAATAAATCAAGCTTGAATATATCAATACAAAAGAGAAGATTGCAGACATCTTTAAAAATCCACTATTGAAAGATTCCTTTGAATATCTCATAGGTATGTTAGGGGTTCAGGCCCCTCCTAGTCAGAACTAAATGATGTAGAGATGCATCAGTCCCGAAGTTCTCATAGCCTCATCATTTTCTGGACTGGATGTAGGGATCTACTCCTCAGCGGGAGTGCTCATGGAGGAAAGTTTGTATGTGAAGGCAGTTGGCACCCTTTGCCATTGTTGTCAAAGGGGGAGTGTTGTTATGAGAAAATCCTCTCTGTTTGGGGAGATTGTTCAATTGAAGGACTTTTGGGTTGATACAACTTTGGGATAAGATTTTCCCATATGTTGAAATCAATGCCAAAGGGGGAGATTGTTGGATATTTCTAATGCATGGGTGGTGATTGAGAAATTTAATATGTTTAATCACTATGTTACTAAATGGGCATTCATACTATTGTCATTTGTGTTTTTTCACTGATGTCGACATATGCTTCTATGAAGGAACCAAACTGGTAATCACAGTGTACAGAAGGTGTATGGATGTTTTAGATGTTGCAAAGTCAAACAAGAGTTCAAATGGATGTTTTGATCTTATATCTAAGATTGCATCATTAATGGATGCATATTAAGGAAGATACAAGTGTTTTGGTAAAGATTGGTCACTGGATTGTGACTGTGAAAATTGATAGAGTTAGTGTCTGAGTTTTTGGTATAGATTTCAGAGGGGTTGGATTCAAGGTATGCGATCTTGAATGATGATGGAAGAGGTACTGATGGATGTTCATTGGTGATTTCAAGGTATGGAATGATTAGTGACATCATCTGTGGTGTGTGCTCTAGCAATGTCTTATTATGAAGCTGACTCAAGGAATGAAGCGTGTATTTTGTTTGGCAAGCATAATTCAAGGATTTCGGTCCTTAATTGTTGTAATGTAATCATTGTAAAAAATTTTGTGATATTGTGTGTATTTTAGCAAGGTCCTATGTAATTGTTTGTAATTAGGAAAGCCTTATGGGCCGACCTATTCTTGGTAAAATGTAATAAAGTATAAACAAAAGGTCTTTTCTTTGGAAGAGACATGGATGTGACATATGTGATATAAGGAGGTTGTGAACTTGTGTCTTCTATATGTAGGGTAGAGGATTATTGTTGGACTTCATTGGAACTGATCAAGCAAAGACAGTTGCTGGCAAATAGTTCAAAAGATTGTGTATTTCTTCATATACACTTATTGCGAACTAGTGAGTTTAGAAGGTGGACTTAACCTTCTTTAGGCAGTGAGCCCTCTTTTGTTCTTGACTTCTAACAGGGTCTGTCCTCTAACAAGGACTATGTACTGTAATTTTTTAATAAGCTCCTAACAAGGCTATATCTTCTAACAAGGATTACTATACTCTTAGTACATCATTAGTGGGTGCTGATTCCCACCAGGGTTTTTACCTGTAACAGGGTTTCCCCATAACTAAAATATTGTGTTATTGTGTTGGCATTCATTGTGTTCATTGGATTTGATATTGGTAAGCTTAAAGTTGAAAATTTAATATTCTGTCATACAACTGATTCACCCCCCCTCTTAGTTGTACTTGACAATGAAGGAGCCCTACCTGTAAGTGAGAAAATTCTAAGAAAGGATGTTGAAACCCTCACACACTCCAAATGGGACAAGAGGGCTATGACTATAAACAATATATACCTTCAAGATGTCAGATTGGTCGTAATGCTTATTGGCTATAAATTGTTCAACAGTTCCAGACTTAGTTCTGTATGAGCTGGAGTTGTCATGATGGCTTACAGAATGGTTAAAGAAAACAAGCAGTACAACCTTTGCAAAGTTTTGGCATAGTAGTTTTTGGAAAATTTCAAGGTCATTAAGAAGGACAAATCCAAGGCATTCAAGTTTGGGTCACTACTAATTCACATGTACCTTCATATTGTTCACAATTTTCCTAGTATGCATCCCAGAGCATGGAAAGACAATGAACCCACTGGTCTACAAATCTCAGAGTATTATAGAAGGAAGAAAAAGGATAAGATCAATGGAGAAATATTTGGCATGATTAAGATCTTATAGAGGCAGATGAAAGAAAGATATAGAATTCCTGAAAGCCTAGTAGAAAAGTATGAGGACACCATCTGTTTCATGGTTGAAACTAATTGTGTCTATTTTGATGCAGTTGAGCCTAGAACCAAATGGTGTTATCCTATCAGATATGAGATAAGTGATGAAGTACTATCTATGCAATTAGAACATGTATTAGCAGAAAAAAAGGATCCCACTCAAGAAAGATGGGGTACATATAGAGAAAAGTATGAAAAATTTAGAGAAGAACAAGAGAAAGTAACAAGAAAGAAGAAAGTCAGCAAGATAGTGGAAGAAATTATTGTGAAGGTAGAAATTACAAAGAAGCAGTACTTGGACTTGAAGAACAAGATGGACGCATCTTCTAGTGTTGCCACTAATTCACCCATTTCATTGGATACAGAGAAGACAAGTACCATTGATAACTTCATTGATTTATCAGTTCCCCAAAAGAAAGAAACACATGAAACTATAACTACAGAGGTTCTTAGAAGATCATCCAGGAATGTCAATCCAAAAGAAAAAGAAATAGAGGTAAAGAGGAAGAAAAAGGAAGAAAAGGGTACAGAAAAGGAGGAAGAGGAAACGGTTCAAAAGAATCCACAAACCTTGTGGAAACCTGATATGAAATTAGTATAGAAGAGGGTTATCAAACATGGAATTTTGACATCTATAAAAAGATACTATGAGAGATATAGCCCTGAGGATCAAGCAATCATTGAAGACACTATCATTGAGAATTTGTTAGTTTTCAAAAAGAATTTGTCAATTACAACATACATGTAGATTCTTACTACCAATAAAAAAATATGGACTACAATCCAAAATGGTGAATTGAGAAATTGCATCAAGTATGCATATAAAATTTCATTCAAGTATAGTACATATAAATCAACATAACTTAAGATATCAAGTTCTATACATACACAAAATATCAGTATGTCATCTCCGACTTTCACACAATATCCTCTATCTAATTGCTACATAAAATTTCCAAAAAATATTGATCTTATATATCCAATCACAAACTATAATGAGTTAACTTATTAGATCTTTAGAACAAAACATGTAATGTGTAGAACGTAGATAAAAACAACAACCAAATATTCATGCTAACCTTGACCAAAACACATATACCATCTATCATGTTGACTCGATCAATAATTGTGCTCAAATTTATTATATCATCAATTCGTTAGGATCAGTGATCAATCCAACAAGTACCTATCAACATTCCTTACTCTTCTCTGTATACCCAATACTCATATCATTATAGCTTGATAAATTGGTATCATAATAAAGTGTGATCATGGAATACTGGATATAATATATCCTATGGAATCTTCCTATAGATATAGAGCTCTAAATTCATTGTAACCTATCCATATCGATCATTTTACCAATCTTGTACACTATCCCCTATTCTTCCATACTTATCCAAATATTCATTCTGACCTTTAGTAACCACAAAATTGTCAAGTGGCCAAGAGAGTCATGTGTAGTTTTCACTAATAAAAACATACAATCCATCCATATTAGTGTCTATTCCCAACAATCTCTCCCTTTGGCATTGATGGTAACAATTGGTGAAAAATGACTAAGTGTCCAAGCAAAATGCCAATCTTGAAAATGTCTCCTCCTAACCAAAAGTATGTGCTACCTCTAAGCTATATAACTCATTTTTAAATCCTTATCTCTCCCCCTTTGACATCAATGTAAAATTATAGGATCTCCCTCAAAATTCATCTACCAAAATCCTATATCATTCTCCTATATACATAAATACAAAATATATGAGAAATTTCTCCTCAGAGCTACAAATTCTATGTCCCAAATTCTCTTAATACTTTTATCTATCTCAATCTACCTACAAGTGGTGTAGGCCAACTTCTCTACTTTTCCTAAGTTAGGTGCATCAAGGAATTCATAGGTTGCAACTACTTCCTTTACTCCTCTCAACACAATATCAAGCTTCAGAACAATTTGTTTCTTCAGCTCTATGATTCTTCACTTTACTCTATCCCTTTTAGTGATAAGAGTTCTAATCTTATCATTAAGTTTTGTCACTTCTTCTAAATGAACTAATGCTAACTCCTTCAAAGGATCAAATCTTTGTGATATGTTTTTTAGTTTTTCCCTACTCTCCTTAAGGATTTTTTCAACATCTTCTATATTCTTAGGTTAATCAACACAAGATTTATAGATTTTGCATGCATCCTTCAATTTCTAAATATAGAAACTCCCAATGAGGTCTTATCCTTTGTAATCATGATGTTCAACTGATTGAATCTACTGACATTGAATTCATTTTGAACTTTGATTATTGCAGATTTTTCTAAGGTTTCAAAATGAGTATCAACTACATCCAATAAACTATCTATTTGTCTCGATGTAGACTCATTTGGATTATATTTATGGTATGGCATGATTGTACCCAAAATATCTACTACCCTTGATAGAAGTTTTTTTCTCTCCTCATTAGTCTCTAGGATTCTCTCTCTTTCTTTGGCACGGGTAACCATATAAAGTATCATCAATTGAATTTGACTAAGAGTGTCTAATTCAATTGGACCTTGTATAATTTTCATATCAGTAATGTCCTTTCCCAAGAATGTGGACACTGCATCCACAATGTATCTTGCCTCCTCAAATGGTTCACTTTTTATTTCCTCATCTCTTATCTCAAGAATTTCTTCTGATCTATCAAGAGTATATTCCATTGTACTTACCTCAATTTCCTTTTGATCATAAACATCTATTGATACTACCTCACCTTCTATTTTGTTTGATTTCTCATGTGTTACTTTTTACCTATCATTTGTATTATATTTTTTTGTCTCCATTAGTTAATTATACACATATCATATCATAGTTGCCTTGTAATTAATTACTCTAGGTATATCTTTTTCATAATCCTTTTCTCTATAGTGTGATAGGTATACCAAAAATAAATAAATTAGGCTCCTTGTCCATTTTTTGAAATCTTATATGCGTAGTAGATTCATGTGTTCATTTCTTATTCTTCTGGGGTGGTCCTTCATACCAATTCTCCAACAATATTCTAATTATCACCTCTTAAATATCCTCTACAATGTCATCAATCTTACCACTCATAATTAAATTTACTCTTTTTTTCATCATTAATTTCCTCTTAGCTTCTTCAAGGAGTAATTTCAAATCATCAGTTGCAATAACCAGACACTTTTTTCTTATGAATCCTTCTATAATTATTTTTTCTTATTCCAATTGTTGGAATTATGATGGATTTTAGTGTTTACATGTAGTGTTGATGTTTGGGAATTTTTCATTGATGGAATCTCTATCATTTCTATTAGATTTTATGAATAGGTTGCAGATACCAATCGACTAGATCGATAGGTAAAGGAAGAATATGCTAAGTTCTTTGACCAGTAAGTAGGAAGGTAGTAACAGAGAATGTTTTGAATGGTGGTTGAGATAGATGACACTTTTGGAGGTACAATTGTTCTTGGTGGTTTAACAAGGTGAGATAAATACAATTTTATAGCCACAATCATTAACTCAATGATTTGGGTGTTAGTATTTTGGTGATATGATAAGTGTAAACCGATTGTGTTACCAATTGGCTCCCAATGAATAGATGATCAAGGCAGTTGATTTTGGGTCCGACATGTTAATATATTTTGGTTAATACATTTTGGGTTGACATGTTAGGTATGATTGGCACAATTTTCCATAAGTTAGGTCAATATGGTGGACCAAATTATAAAATATTTTTCAATTCTTAACCAACTTAACAATAACAATATAAAGGTGAACTAAATAACATGATTTAGGTTTGCGATATCAATTTTGGGTGTTGCGATCAAAGATAGAGGTAGTATATTGAACTATGTTGGAAACTGCAATTGAAACAATTATTGTATTGTCATTGATGTCAAACCTTAATTGGTAAGACTGTTGCTACTTAGGAAAGTATTATATCTTTTTGAGTGTTGCTAAGGGGCTAAGAAAGGTCGGTAAAAATAGCACCTAGGGAAAGGTTGAGTTATCTTAATATTACAAAGTGTACTTGACTATGTTGCACTATGATGAGATAATGTATTATTTGTCTTAGTAAGACTGAAGACTAAACTAGTAGGCTTAATCGAGCAAAGAATGGAAAACTCATGTTTAAGCTGAGTGATGTTAGTGTCGACCGAGTTAGTATATGCCAAGAAAAATTATAGTGTCGATCGAGCATCAGTAAATTGCCGAGGAAGGCAGTGTAAGTCGAGGAAATAATTTTAGTATTGACCAAGCGTTCTTCATGAAGACCGAGTGAACAATCACAGTATTGACCGAGCATCAGCAATTTTATATTTGAAGAGAATTTAACTTTGGAGCCGACATTGTTGAATTCTTGGATTATGTAAAATGTGTTGACTTTATTTATTGATTGTTTGGAAGCATTAAATGCACTGTAAAACATTTTAATGTAAATCTTTAAGAGATTTGAGATGATTCTAGAAAAGGAGCCAAAGAACATGAAGCAGGTAGATTCAATGAATCTAACCTAACCCTAAGATCTACGATTGAGGTTGAGCGGAAAAAGATGAGTTAACCTAATTGAGGAAAATATAAGGGAACCTAAGCATTGTGATATGCATGCACATGGTGAATAGAGAATGCTGGAAGAAGAAAGTTTTATTGACTGAATAAGCAGAAAAGGCTGAAGGAGAAGTGTGGTGATTGCTTGAAGAAAAGTTCCAAGAAGATCAGAGATGGAAATGGAAAAGTTTCAAAGTCAGTAAACCAGCATTAGTGTATGGAATCAGATCTGATATTTGCAAAGTGAGTTGTATATTTTTTAGATAATACTGCTGCTACTTTCTAACCATTGTAATAGTCAAAATCCTTTTAATAGAGGTTGAACTAATAGTCATATGTTAAATCCTTTGAACAAGGTTGCATTCTAATGGAGTGTATGTAAGTCCTATGACTAGGCTCACTTTTAACAAGGTGATTGAAATCCTTTAACCGGGTCACATTTGATAGTGTGTATTGTAACCTTTGACAGGGTTGGCTTTTTACCGAGCTCACTTCAGAAGAGTGAAAATAATAGTAGGATGTTACAAAGTGGTTTTTTCCATATTGGGTTTCCACTATAAATTCTAGTGTTTATACTTGTGTGAATGTTTAGATTTGAACATTACTATGTTTTGCAAGTTAAGTTATAGCTAGGTAGTGGACTGCATTGTTAGATGTTTCTATTATCAAATCAGTGATGACCGAGTTTGTTTTGGTTTTGGATCTGATTTAAAGATAAGTTTTTAAGATTGTTTTATACATCAGGACCTGAGAACAATTGATTCACCCCCCCTATCTATTGTTCTAAATCATATTAACAATTGGTATCAGAGCTTCGTTTCTTATTATTAGTGTTGACAGATATCAAGTTTAAAGGGGCTTGAAGAAAATGATCAGGATGTATAAAAAGGAGGTACCAAAGCTGAACAATGAAAACTTCCTTGCATGGAAAACCTTGATGAAGCTACATCTGGCCAGTATTGGTGACTCTACAAAGTACTACATTGAAAATAACTGTCTCACCTGTTGCACCTTTGACTGCCGAAGAAATGAGAGCTAAGCAAGAACATAATCAGGCAATGCTGGAAATTGCATCTGCCCTAAGCTATCTAGAATTTGAGGACATTAAGGACTGCACAACTACAAAGGATATGTGGGACACTCTTCCAAGAATCTATGGTAGTAACTTGAATGTGTTGAAAGCAAAGGTCGAGAGTCTTAGAGGTAAGTTTGATGAAATGAGAATGCAAGAAGGTGAAAACATTGCACAATATTGTGGTAGAATAAAAGAAGTTGTGAATGCTATTAGAGGAGAAAATGGGGCTATTGATGATGAAACTATAGTTGGGAAAGTAATAAGAACCCTACATCCTATATATGCTATTAAGATCTCAGCTATTCAGGAATATAGATGTAACTCTGCTAATGTGCTTACTTTGGAAAGTTTGGTTGTTAAGATGACTACTTTTGAACTCTCTAACTATGATAATTTCACTATTGGAAGTATTGGAAATGTTGAATCTTCTTTTAAGTCATAGCTAGTTCTGAACAAGCGAAAGAAAGAAAAAGAAAGATGCATCAGTGAAAGTGAAAGTGAAAGTGATAGTGACACTTTTGATGAAGACCTAGAAGATCTAGAAGCTCTTATGGCTAGAAGAATAAGAAGGGGAAAAGGAAAGTATAAAGGTAAACTCCCCATTATATGTTTTGCATGTAATAAAGCTGGTCATATAGCTACTAGATGTCCTGACAGGAAGGATAAAGATGATGAAAGGAAAAGCAAACACAAAGATAGAAAGGATGACATAAGCTACCGAAGGAACAAAGACTATAAAGGAAAAGGTAAGAAATCTTGTTACATTGCTAAAAAAGAGACTAACACTGATAGTGATGATTTTGAAATTGAGGTAGTCTATGTTGCAATGAAAGATGAATTTGATGAGGATGAGAAAACTGCATTGATATCTTATGTGAACAAGAATGATAAATGGATTATTGACAGTGGTTATTCACATCACATGACTGGTGACAAAAATAAGTTTGAGACCTTACATCATTACAAAGGTAAAAGTGTAAAATTTGGTAATGATGCACCATGTCCTGTTAGAGGAAAAGGTTTGATTAAACTGACTGATAAGATATCTTGTGAAAATGAATATTAGTCTTAATTACAATTTGTTAAGTGTTGCTTAGCTTAACAAAACTAGTTACCGAGTGGAATTTCATCACAAGCAAGCTAAAATATTTAATGCTACTAGAGAATTGATTGGAAGTGGTGATCAGACTAGAGGTAATTTGTTCTATCTTGACCTATCTGAAGAAACATGTTTAATTGCACATCTTGATGATATTTGGTTATGGCATAAAAGGTTGTGTCATGTTAACTTTGGCAATCTAGTAGAGATAAGTAAGAAGAAAAAGGTAAGAGGTCTCCCTAGATTGAAGAAACCTGAGAATGTGATGTGCAAGGAATGCCAGTTAGGAACAATGACAAAGTAAAGTTTCAAGAGCAAATCCTTTACTTCTGAAAACATGTTAGATTTGGTTCATACTAACCTTTGCGGACCTATGGGTGTACAAAGTTACTGTGGTGATAGATAATTTATCTTGTTTGTTGATGATCATACTAGGATGATGCATGTGATGTTTCGAAAAGAAAAATCTGAAGATTTTCAATATTTTAAGTAGTATTTGGCTAAGGTTGAAAAAGAAACAGGTAGGACCCTAAAATGTCTTAGATCTGACCAAGGTGGAGAATTTACATCAAATGAATTTAATCTATTCTACAATGATAGATGAATTAAAAGATAGATGTCTGCACCTAGAACACCTCCATAGAATGGTATAGCAGAAAGGAGAAAAAGATCTATCTTGGACTGTACAAGGAAATTGATGATTGAAAAGAATGTGGCACAGAAATATTGGAAAGAATCTAGAAGCACTACTGTCTACACTCTTAATCGGGCACAAATCAAGAAAGGTACAAATTTGACACCTTATGAATTATGGCATGGGCATGCACCGAGTGTTAAATACTTTAGAATCTTTAGAAGTAAGTGCTATATACTAAAAGATACTGGGAATGGAAAGTTTGATGCTAAGAGTGATGAAGGCATATTCCTAGGGTACTCCATGAAAAGAAAAGCTTATAAGTGTTTGAACTCTAACACTAACAAAATTGTGGAAAGTGTGAATGTCAAAATTGATGAGTATGTAGAAATAAATGAAGCTGACAGCAAAAGAGAACTAGAAGATTATAGATCTTTTGTGTACATTGAAGAAGAAGAAGAGGTAAGTAACATACTTGCACCTGATGCCGAGTCTCAGGTAAGAAATGTCGAGCGATAGATAGAAGTTACCAAGCATCAAGAAAATAGTGCCGAGAGAGAACAAGAACATGTCGAGCTACAAGAAAATGCTGATGAGTATCAGGAAGAAGTTGTCGAGCAATCTGAAGTTGAATCTAACAATCTTACTGAGGAACATGATGAAATAGAGGAGAGAATAGCTGAACCTATTTTGGCAAAATATGTAAGAGGACATCATAAGCCTGAATAGATAATTGGAGACAAAGATACTAGAATCCAAACCAGAAGTAAGACTAAGAATCCAACATGTCTACTATGTGAATTTGAACCAAAGACAACTAGGGAAGCATTGGAGAATGAAGATTGGATATAAGCAATGAATGAAGAAATTGACCAGATTGAGAAAAATGATACTTGGACTCTGGTACTGAGACCTGAAAACAAGAATGTTATAGGAACAAAGTGGGTGTTTTGAAATAAGATGAATGAAAATGGTGAGATCACTAGAAACAAAGCTAGGCTAGTATGCAAAGGCTATGCATAAGAAGAAGGAATGGATTATGGGGAGACATTTTCCCCTGTAGCTAGATTGGAAGGAGTAAGAACTCTGCTTGCATATGCTGCTTATAAATATTTCAAGGTATATCAAATGGATGTCAAGTCTACATTTTTTAATGGTATACTAGAAGAAGAAGTTTACATAGAACAACCAGAAGGTTTTATTGATCCAAATAGAAGACACATCTGTGCAAACTGAATAAAGCATCATATGGATTGAAGCAAGCACCTAGAGCATAGTATGAGAGGTTGCACAACTACTTGATATAGATTGGATTTTCAAGAAAAAATGACACAAGAAATCTGTACATGAAGGATGAAGAAGGTAAAGGTATCTTGTTAACAAAAATCTTTGTTGATGACATTATTTTTGGTGGACAAGATGCATTATGTAAAAGTTTTTCAAATGAAATGCAAACTGAATTTGAAATGAGTATGTTTGGTGAGATCAAATTCTTTGTTGGTTTACAAGTATATCAAAGGAAGAATGGAATTTTCATTACACAATCTAAGTATGTTAATGAAATATTGAAAACTTTTGGGATGGAAGATGCTAAACTAGTGGGAACTCCTATGGTTACTAGACAAAAGTTATCTAAGAATGATGATGATGCAGAAGTGAATCAAACTCTATGCAGATCCATGATTGGAAAATTACAGTATGTTGTACATAGAAAATTAGATATTGCATTAGCTATTGGGATTGTGGAAAGATTCTCTTCCAATCCTAAGGAAACACATATGATGGCCGTGAAAAGAATTATGAGATACTTGAAAGGAACTACTAACTATGGTCTATATTATAAGAAGGATGAAAAATTTGAACTTTGAGTTTATATAGATGCTGATTGGGCAGGAAATGTAGATGACAGAAAGAGTACTAGTGGTTGAGATTTCTTTCTTAGATAGAGATTAGTCTCCTAGACAAGCAAGAAACAAAATTGCATTTCCCAATCTACTGCTGAGGCCGAGTATGTTGCTGCTGTAGTGAACTGTTTAAACTTGGTATGGATAAAACAATTGTTGATAGGCATGAAAGAATAAATCACTAAACCTATTGTTATTTTCTATAACAACACAAGTGTTATCAATATTTCTAAGAATCAAATGATTCACACTAAGACCAAACACATTGCAATCAAGTATCACTACTTGAGAGAATTAGTACAAGACAAAGAAGTCCGAATGATATATGTGAATACAAAAGAATAATTAGCAGACATATTCACTAAAGCTTTACCCAGAGAAGCTCATGAGTATTTGAGAAGTCAATTAGGGGTTCTTCCCATAACTGAGGCTACCTAGACAAGCTAGGAGCACTGCATCAAATGTGCTATAGTAGAATATTTGATAAATTGATGCAGATGTTTGTCACACTTTAGGGCTGGCTTAGACTTGTGAAGAGAAGAAAAGCCAAGGAATCAGTCATAAGCAAGATGATAGAGGGAGAAACACTAAGCTGCATAGATATTATCTACATCTGATGGATGTATGTTTTAGTTGCTACTTTGGCATTTTTTTCAAAGAGGGAGAATGTACTGATATGATAACACATGAGATATGATAACACATGATACTAAAAAGTAAAAGGGAGATGAACTAATGAAACTAAAGATAAGGATGATGAATTGAAATGAAGGATTAGGATAGAGGGAGATCTGAATACTTCTGACAGTCACATAAGTGAGGCTTACAATATTCTGAATCTGAATGAAACTAAGGATATTATAACTAATTTTCTGATGGATAGACAAGTTTTTGGATTGGTTGGTAATCCATGTGTTATTTAGGTGATATCATATGGTGTTTCCATCAATGCCAAAGAGGGAGATTGCTGGAAACTACAATTGAAACAATTGTTGTATTGTCATTGATGTCAAACCTTAATTGGTAAGACTGTTGCTACTTAGGAAAGTACTATATCTTTTTGAGTGTTGCTAAGGGGCTAAGCAAGGTTGGTAACAATAGCACCTAGGGAAAGATTGAGTTATATTGATATTACAAAGTGTACTTGACTATGTTGCACTATGATGACATAATGTATTGTTTATCTTAGTAAGACTGAAAACTAAACTGGTAGGCTTAACCGAGCAAATAATGGAAAAATCATGTTTAAGCTGAGTGATGTTAGTGTCGACTGAGTTAGTATATGCCGAGAAAAATTATAGCCTCGACCAAGCATCGGTAAATTTCTGAGGAAGGTAGTGTAAGCCTAGGAAACAATTTTAGTATTGACCGAACGTTCTACATGAAGACCGAGTGAACAATCACAGTATTGACCGAGCATCAGCAATTTTATATTTGAAGAGAATTTAATTTTGGAGCCGACATTGTTGAATTCTTGGATTATGTAAAACATGTTGACTTTATTTATTGATTGTTTGGAAGCATTAAATGCACTTTAAAATATTTTATTGTAAATCTTTAAGAGATTTGAGATGATTCTAGAAAAGGAGCCAAAGAACATGAAGTGAGTAGATTCAATGAATCTGACCTAACCCTAAGATCTATGATTGAGGTTGAGTGGCAAAAGATGAGTTAACCTAATTGAGAAAAATATAAGGGAACCTAAGCATTGTGATATGCATGCACATGGCAAATAGAGAATGCTGGAAGAAGAAATTTTTATTGACTGAATAAGAAGAAAAGGCTAAAGGAGAAGTGTGGTGATTTCTTCAAGAAAAGTTCCAAGTAGATCAGAGATGGAAATGGCAAAGTTTGAAAGTCAGTAAACCAACATTAGTGTACAGAATCAGATTTGATATTTGCAAAGTGAGTTGTATATTTTTTAGATAATACTGCTGCTACTTTCTAACCATTGTAATAGTCAAAATCCTTTTAACAAAGGTTGACCTAACAGTCATATGTTAAATCCTTTGAACAAGGTTGCATTCTAATGGAGTGTATGTAAGTCCTATGACTAGGCTCACTTTTAATAGGGTGATTGAAATCCTTTAACCAGGTCACATTTGACAGTGTGTATTGTAACCTTTCACAGGGTTGGCTTTTTACCAAGCTCACTTCAAAAGAGTGAAAATAATAGTAGCATGTTACAAAGTGGTTTTTCCCAAATTGGGTTTCCACTATAAATCCTAGTGTTTATACTTGTGTGAATGTTTAGATCTAAACATTATTATGTTTTGTAAGTTAAGTTATAGCTAGGTAGTGGACTGCATTTTTAGATGTTTCTATTATCAAATCAGTGATGACCGTGTTTGTTTTGGTTTTGGATCTAATTTAAGGATAAGTTTTTAAGATTGGTTTATACATCAAGACCTGAGAACAACTGATTCAATCCCCCCTCTCTATTTTTCTAAATCATATTAACAAACTAGATTTCATATATTGTAGTGAATATGACAAGAAAGTAGTGTCATTTCTAGATCAGTCATTTGAGTTCATTTCTCAAGGATAAATTGATTGATTAGAAAGTTAAATCCCTTAACAAGGCAGACTTTAACATGTTTTTTTGTATAAATTCTTTAATAGGGTAAGTTATTAATTGGAGTTCTAAATCCTCTTGCAAGGCAGATCCTAACAGTTCTTTTGGTACTTATAACAAGGTACTGGCTACTACTAATAGGGTGAACCCTTGACAAGGTATTATAAGCTCCTAACAGGGAAACTCTTTTTATTGCAGTGAAGAGATTGATGGGTTTCATCCCCACTGTGGTTTTCTCCCTCTTACAAGGGTTTCCATGATAAAAATAGTTGTGCTATGTGTTATCCTTTGTGGATGCCTGAATTATTTTATTTATATGTGATAGTTTAACTTGCATATATTATTATTTGGAAGTTTTTTAAAAGAATAATCATATTTATGGTTCAATCATTACCTATTTAAACTGATCCACCACCACCCTGCTCCTCTTAGTTCCTCCTATATATAACACCAATGCAGTTAATCTTCTTTCCTCAATCTTGGAAAATAGATAATCATGCTCTATTGAATTTGTTTATATATGGAGCCACTCCTTCCTCTAGTTTTATCTTCTCTTCTACATCATATCTATTATAATATTTATTTAACTGAACTAAAATTCCATACATGTATCACTTTCTTCAATACATCATCCATAGTAAATTGTGGCTTACCAGTAAAAACTTGTTTAGGTATCTTACTGATAACTACTTCTATTTTCTTAGTCAAATGAATTGATCATGAATTCTATAAAAAATGTCTAATCAATTATAGTTCATCAAAGGTGTAAAACTTCATAACTTGAGATAACTTCATTGTCTCTAAAACTTTGAACTCTTCCTTTAATTGACCAATAACACACATGGATTCATACAACTTAAATATTGGATGCTCTCCTATCTCCTCAAGAGTACAACAAATGTATGCCCTAATGTCTTCTACATTTAATAATCCATAAGGTACATAAGAAAAGGCCCCAACAAGGTCATATTCCATAGATTTATGTAGGTGTTTCTAGAATTGATTTTGCATTCTATCCTTAATATAAACTACCATATAGGTGTATACATAGTTACTAATCAAATCTATCAAGTGATGAAGTAATAAATACATGTTTATGATGGTGACTAGGGTTTGCAAGTTTGATCTCTGAAAATTCTCAAATCTCTTCTCAAATCACCTTCAATCTCTTTGTAATCTCATTCTTAAGATAGCATAGTTCAAAATGATGTCACATAAAGCCATTTCCATCCATGGCATGGTTCAAAAATAAATCACAATAAATGTACCAAACCTTAGCTCAAAAAGCTACATAGATCTAGTGATCAAAATTATGCCTATGATCCTCAATAATTGATCATACAAAAATTGATCACATTCCATCAAAATTAGTCTTATGACGATTTAATTTTAACTCTACATCTAACTCCATTGATTGCTTCTCCCATTCCTTTAGATTTAGGGGTAAGGTAAGGGTTTTTAATAAACACTCCCTCTTAGGTACATGACCTAATTAATTTGTTGATGAGATATTCACACTATAATATGGTACAATCTATCTAGTAAAATCTATCTATTGTTCTCTCATCCATATCTTCCTTATTTCTTTCCTAACTTATTGTACATCAACATTTTTCTTTTCTTTATCATCCTGCACTCTGTTTGTCTCAATCGATCCTCTTGTACTCATATTAGATTTTTGTATTTATAGTTCTTAGCAATGTGACCAAAATTATTACAATTGAAACACATCACATTTGGATTGCCATACCTTGGATTTTCTTGATTTATCCTTAATCTGTATTGCTTCGCCAAGTGTTGAAATTTTTTTTATTTGTAATAGGTTACATTTCCTTAGTTCACCTTTTCATTGCATTCATTATATTTGTGTCCATAGTTTTAGCAAGTATAATAGTAACCGGAAAAAAATTTGGTATTAGGTATTCTTCTATACTCCTTAACTCTATGACTGAATTTATTGCATGTAAATCATCTACCATTGAAATTTGGTTGCCTCGTAGGTGTCTTCTTAGGTTATTCAATACGACTCTCTAATGAATTGATTTTATCACTAGATCTAGAACTTTGTCCCTTTTCAAATCCAAGTCCTTATGTGTTTCCTTTAGGTCTTTGACTCTCAATACGTGTATCAAGATTCATTGAATTGGATTTGAAATTTTCTTTGAATTCATTAGCTACAAAATCTTACTCCTAAGAACTTCATTAACCCTTTGAAAATCTTTCTCATTATGTCATACTTCATCAAGATCAAGATGCATATGTCCAATCTGATAGTTTAATTTTTGGTATTCATCTGACTTGTCTTTCAAGGATTTTTCAAGATGTTCTTGATTCATTTTATTTTCCTCAATCTCCTTTTTCAAATTCATCATGATGGCTTCCATCTCATGTTTTAGTTTCTCTTTTTCTTTCACAAGTTTCTCACATTGATCATATTTCTCCTTCATGTATGATGAATCATCATTTCTTCCTTTCAAATTCAACTTCTTAATAAGATCTTTCCTCTTTTCTCTAGACATATGTAGCTACTCCTTTAGATTCTCTATTATGATTTAAATATATTTGAGTTTTTATTTTAGTTCAATGTTTTTATCATATGAATTATCAACATCTTCAAGTGCAATCATGATATATCTCTTAATACTACTAGAAACTATTGAATCACCCATTAGGATCTTCCTCAAGCTCTTAGACTTTCTTTAGGGCACAAGAATCTAATACCAATTATTTGTATTAAGGAACACTAAGAACGGGGGGTTGAATCAGTGCTCTAAATTTTTTAACTCTACTAATTAGATTCTTTAACCATAATTAGATAGAAATATAAATTAAATAACTGAAACATAAATCAATCATCCAAAAACTGATAGCACAATGATTTTTGAATGGAAACCTAGTTAAGGGAAAAACCACAGTGGGGATGGAACCCACAACTATCTCAGTAGAAATAAAGATGTTAACCCAGTTAAGGATAATAGTACAAAATGGAATGTACTTTAATTCATGCCCATTTCCTAGTGATCACTACTTAAGTTACAATATACACATAGAGTCTTATTTCCATCCAAAAATTTGGACTACAAACCAAAATGGTGAACTAAGAAATAGCATCACCTATGCCCATACAATTCCATTTAGGTATAGTAGATATACATTAACCTAACCTCGGATATCATGTTCTTCACATACAAAAAATATTAGTATATCATCTTTGAACTTCACACAATTTCCTCTATCCAATCACTACATAAAATCTCCACAAAAACTTAATCTTATATATCCAATTGCAAAGTATAATGAGTTAACTTGTCGATTCCAAGTGTAAAACATGTAACGTGTAGAACCTTAATAAAAAATATCATATCTTCATGCTAACCTCAACCAAAATAGATATAAAATATATAATTTTGTCTCTATCAATAATTATGGTCAAATCAATCAGATCATCAATCTGCTAGGAACGTAGATCAATCCAACAAGTACCTACCACCATTCCTTAATCTTCTTTGTATACCCAATACTCAAATCATTATAACTCAAGAAAATGAAATCATAAACAAGTGTGATCATGGAATACCATAGAATATATGATATAGAATCTTCTTGTAGTTGTGAAATTTTAAATTCATCATAGAATTGTAATGTTCCCAAACATAAACTCATAGGAAAAATATAGTACCAGTTACCCATGCTACCTCTACACAGCTAAATCTGGATCGTAGAGAGGAGAAAATGAAAGAAGGGAGGCCATATGGTGATAAGTAGAAGACCATACAGAAAAATTGAAGGTCTTATGAGGGTATTTGGATTTCATACAATGTTTTTAGGAAAGGCCATCTAGAGTTTCTTGGAGGCTGTATGGTGTCACCAGGGAAGGCCATACAAGATGATTTTTGGAGATCGTACTAGTTGGGTGGGAGACCGTATGGTAGTTAAAAATGGTCACCAGAAGGAGTATTGATGTTCTTTGCCTAGTGTAATATGATGGTCACTAGTTGAAATATTGTTTTCCTTCTCTTGGTGTAATATGATGGTCACTAGTTGGAATATTGATGTACTTCACATGGTGTAATATAATGGTCTCTAGTAGGAGTAGGAGTATGGTGCCAATTAGATAGAATGTTGTGAAGTAATATATATCTAGATACATAACAAGGATGTAAGCCAATGTATTTGAAATGAACTTTTATTGATATAAATAATAATACCATATATTTGCTAGACTCAATACAAAAGAACAAGAAGAATAGGGTGAGGGTTGAGTCCCACTGAAACTGTGAATACCAAATAGGGAGGATCTTTCACCTCTGAAATAGAAGTTAGAAGAATTCCAATAGGAATTCACAAGTATAAGAAAATATCAAAGCTCATGATAAGAATTTCATTCTACACACCAAACATAAATACCCATCTTCCAACTCTTGAGGGTGCACAAATAGAGCCAAAGAAAACAACTACACCTATGCCAAAAATAAAATATGGGCCCGAGATAAACTAAATCAACCAGGACCAAAATAAAATTATAATTACTTATTTAATGAGAGGGACATTACAGTCCTCCCAACCCAACAATTACTTTTCCTCAATAAATTTCAAGCTAGGGTGTTTCAAAATCTCTTTTCCTTCCCAGGTTGCATCTTCTAGTAGTATATCCTTCTAGCGTATAAGAAATTATTTGACTTTGTGTGTCCTCAATATTTTCTCTCAAATTTTGATGATCTCCACTGGTTATCATACTAACTTCCCTCAATCATTAATGGGTGGAAGATGTATTGAGACCGTGACATGTTGAACCACAAATTTCTTTAGGTAAGTGAATAGGGGTCAAATGGCATCACACCTATTCAAATATTGTATGTGGGTAAATGTATGGGGGAAATATGAGATCCACTCCTAAATCCAAATTCCCAAAGGAGAGATCCAATTTGATCAACCAAAAGGCTAATGCACAATCGAATCAATCTACGAAGAATATGAAAGAGAGAGAGAAACCCTATATTTCCCTATGGTAGAATTGAAGTGTTTAGAATTTGAAACAATTGAAATGCAAGTACTAACCTCAAATTAGGGAAGATCTAGAAAATGCCAATTTCTTATGTCTATTTGTACTTTCAGGCAATTCTACAACTTGTTTTGGACTAGAAATGTAGAGACAGAGAAAACCCAAAAATCATTTTCCAAGATGAGCTCAGGTCAAAATTGACCCTCATAAAAGGTCAAAGGCCAGATTCTTTATTAGAAGGTCAATTCTGACTTTGTTTGCAGATCTCGAAAGTTCACCGAAAAGGGTATCCAAATCCACACTTAGATCTGAAATCCTGCACCTGTACCTAGAAGAACATAGGGGTTTTTGTTTGTATGGGGGATTTTCCTTGGTCAAACCCCAATTTAGGAATTAACCTTGAAATTGAATTGAAATGTAGTGTGCATAAACAAAGTAATTGAAACAAATCACCTCTTTTATGTTGAAGTCCTTGTAGAGGATTCGAATCCTCAAATCCACAAGTAGGAATGCTTCAATGGATGTAGGATGTCTCAAATCAATGGCATTTGATCTTCAACACCAATCTTGACTTGATCTTTGCATATGAGGAGGCTTGGATGAATGTAGAAGGAAGGATCTTCAAGGGGGCTCCAAAGAGATTGAATCCTTCAATGATTAACAATGGATCTCCTTGATAGATGAGTGCTTGAACACTTGAATGCTTGAAGTCTTGCTTGAATGATTGAATTATTTCTTGCACTTGAGAGCTTGAGAGATTTCAATTGCTTGAGATGAGATGTGATGTGAAAATGAGAGAGGAAGGCCTCCTTTTATAGTTAACTAGGGTACAATCCTCTAGACGGGCCACCTTGGAGAATTAAATCCCAATTAGGTCCTAACCTTTAGAAAATATACCTAGATTAAATGAAATTAGAGGATTTACCATTTCAAAACTTGAAATAGCTAACCCAGAGGCGGGAAAACAAATATCCTCGGAAGCCAACACCCGAAAATCAAGGAATTTGAAATTTTGAAAGAGGGGGGGGAAATCAAGGTTGGGACTAACCTATTCAAGTTCAAACTTGATCCTAACCTAGTCAGGCTCAACCTTGAATTTGACCCTCGGCCAAGATCTAGTCAGAATCAGGACAAGAGGTCTTGGGGATGCTTGGAGACCTAGAAATGATACCAAAATGGAACACAATGCCAGGGATCGACATAAAATCATATGATGATTGTGATGAAGGCTAGGAGGACCTATTTCTAAGTCCTACCTATAAAATAGAGCCAAGGAAGAGGAAAATTAAGGAGAATCCCAGAGATCCTAACCCTAATTTCACCTATAACAAAGCAGAAAAGAAGTAGAAAGTGGGGAGAAAGCCAAATACATGTAAAGACCCATTCAAGGTGCTTAACATGACCCTAGACCACTTACTCAGAGGGATAAATGCTCTTATCATGGAAGCACTTCCATTTTAAGATGATACATTAAGCCCCCACTTTAGCAAGAGTATAGACTCGATGAAAACTCTTGGTAAAGGAGATCAGAATGAAAAGATAATCTTATCATAATCCAAGGGACAAAGGAAAACCTTAAGCCCCAAGGGACTCAAGTCTTCATTGACTCCTAGATCACAATAAATGAGAAATATCTAGAGAGATAAAAAAGGTGTGATTGCCTCACCTAATTAGAACCTATGTCCCATTGTGAACCACACAAGAAAATGATGCAATTGGAAAGATGGAATTGAATCGCCTAGTGAATGTGGCTACTCACTAGTCAACCCATCAAGGATTCATCCTTAGGAATATCTTATTACATAAGAATAAAACCAAAAAATAATAGAGAGATCCAGTCTTAAGGACACCTCTAACCTTAAGGGATCAAAATATATGTATATTTGAAACTAGAGGGATCAAGAGATCCTAAAATATAAATCCATGCTTTGAGGATTAGTTACTAATCCAAAAAGGGAAAAAAGTATCTTGAAAAATATGTGCATATCGAAAAGTGTGTATGTGCAATAGGTGAGCAGAGTGTATGCCCCCACATTAAAGTCATTGCTTACACTTGAATAGGAGCGATGGCTTTAACAGAAACATAAACAACTCCACTGATTACATTTCCACATCGAGATGCCCCTAGACAAAGACAAATCAAGGGAAATATCATAGAAACATACAGAGAACATAGAAGGGATCTACCTACCATTGGGTCAGTATGATCACAAGATAATATATACATGATATTATTGCAAATGAATTGACATCATTCCCCAAAGAAAGTAGAACTACAATCACAAAGGAGGAAAGATCACATAAGATATAGGAAGGAGAATCTTTTCAGACCATGACATGGAGACCAAAAAGAATTAGTGCTACCATATCTCGAATCCAAGTAGATGAAACAAGGAAACATTTATGAACAATAGCACAATTACAACATAACATTGAACAACACATAGAAGAATAGAGATACATATAGAAGAATTGGAACAAAAAATTTGATTCCTTCATCACCTTGCACCAAGTAACAAGGATCATATAAAAGAATCTAACAACATTTAGCAAACACTTTATGGGAGAAGCACAGTACAATAGGCAAACACACAACAAATCTACCATGAAGGACAAGCCAATCATGTGTGTCACCTACTTTCCCCATCTTGTTGCATATCATTTAGGGAAGGTGGGTAACTCACAAGAGGGACTATATCCAACATAGTAGGAATGATAGCTAGTTCCAAACAAGGATCCTCTTGAGAATCAAAATGTTCAACACTAGGTGTAAGAGTTAATTGTGATGAAAGCATATTAGGTAAATCAATGTCAATGTCAATAGTCTCATATTCATCATTAATATCATTAGTATCATCAAGAGTATCTTCCTCATCCAAATTAATCAAAATAGGATCTAAGATATGAATAGAATCATCATAATCATGCATGCGAACATCATTATTAATAACAACCTCTTCTAACACATTATGCATAGGTTTATCTGAGGAAGGTAGAGATCCTTGAAGAATACAATTACAAGCTTTAGCACGAGCACGATGCTTTTTACGATGTTCATTAGTAGATCGATTACATTTTTATTTATTTGAAATAGATTGAGAACTAGGAGGAACAATCATAGGATCCTTCACAAGCTCTTTAGGAAGATCAATAGGATTATTAACAATAGGAGAAACAATCATAGGATCTTTGATAGGTTCGATAGAAGGAACTTGATTAACAAAACTAGAATTCATAGTTAAAGGAGGTATAGAAGGTGTAGGCAAAAGACCATGATTAAGATCCATAGGAGGTATGCTTAATTCAAGAATCTTATGATGTTTATAAGCTTGATATGATCGAAAAATATTATCAGGTCGAGGAGGACATGAATTAGGTAATGAAGGCCAAAAGAAATCAAGAGCAACACAATCTCTAGGCCTAGAAGGTTGATATAAACTATGATTAATCATCTTTATTTCATCATAATGAATGAACTTAAGACACTTATGGATAGGTGAAGCAATAGCATGCATGGAAGTCAACCAAGGAAAACCTAGCTTAACTTGAAATTGATCAGAAGTAGGAACCACAACAAAGGTAGTGTTCACAATTTTTCCACAAAGTTCAACCGGTAAAGTAATAGAACCAAATGATGGATAAAGAAAACCATTACAAGTTTGAATCCACACATTTGATGTTTCATAAGAATCACGTTGTAAGATTTTCATAAAAATATTTTCTTTAGTAATAACAATAACTAAGGATATAGGATCAACAAGACAACCACGAGTAGGTATCTAAGAAATCCTATCAGTAATGTAAAGGGGACCATCAGGAGCCTTAATAGTCTCAGAGTCATCAAAGGTAATCAAAATTTCCTGAGGTCTTTTATTCTTAGATTGTTGTTGAGGTTTAGGTTGAGTTTTTAGTTTAGGTTTAGGTTGAGTTTTCAACTTAGGTTTAGGTTTTGGTTGAGGTTGAGATTGAACTTGAGGTTGAATCTAAGGTTGAGGTTGAGGTGGAGATACAAATTGACCAACATGCTCCACTTGATTAAGAATATGATTGAGATCATCCATCTTTGAATCATACACAATTTCCATAGCAGATGGCTGAGAAATGGTATTAGTATCATGTGTAGGTAAAGGATTCATATAGATTTGAAGGTTTTGATTAGGAGGAGAGATAGATTTGTTCCCACTACCATCAAGATTATCAATAGATAAGGCATTAAAATCAATTAAGTCTTGAACCTTATGTTTTAGAGAATATCATTTTTCAGTATCATGACCATTCTGATGATGATATTGACAAAAATCATTTTGATCAAAAGATTTAGATGCAATTGTAATAGGTAAAAGAGGATGAATAGGAGGTAAAGTAATCATATTAGCAGCTAACAACCTATTTATAATAGTATGTAAAGATTTAGAAAGAGGAGTAAATGTATGATTTAATTGAAAAGAAGTGGATGTAGAAGTGGCATTGTGAGATGCAACAACAACTTGATTAGCAACTACATTTGTTTGTTTGTTTATCTTGACATAATTGTTGAATTTTTGAAATTTGTTTGGATTAGGAGTAGCATCACTCTTATCAATTGGAATAGGAGCCATTGGAGTTGTGCTCTCAAATTGACTAACTTGTAATTGATAATGATGAAGTGTTGCACAAAGTTGTTAAAAAGAGGTAAATTCAGTAAGCAAAATCTTATCTCTAATATCCTTTTGCAAATTTGAAATAAACATACGTTGAATATCAATATCAGGAACATGATAGGAAATCTGAGCATACAAATGCTTAAATCTACCAATAAATTCAATTAATTTTTCTTTAGCACTTTGTTTACAATGCATAAAATTAGTCAAAGACACTTGTGGTCCAATGTTGTTTTGAAATTGCTGAATAAAGGCATTAGCAAGTTGTGGAAAGGAATCAATGGAATAAGGAGGCAAGGAACAATACCATTGTAAGACCTTGTCATGGAAGGTTCTAGCAAACAGTTTGGCTAAAATCCTATGGTCATGAGCATAATCACTACAAAGGATTAGGAATGTTTTAACATGATGAACATGATCTCCTTTTCCATTATAATTCTCAAGACGAGGCATCTCACCTTGCTAAGGAAGAGGAGTATGAATAATGTCTCGGGACAAGGGACTTCCCATGTCACATGTAGGAATACTAAACTTGTTTTGAGTTAAGGAAGCAAGTTTTTTTTGTAAGGATGATATAGTTTGAGCCAAACTGATGATTGTTGAATCATTAGAGGAAAGAGGAGGAGTAGCAACATTAGACACACTGGGTAAAGTGTAAGAAGCTGCAGGAATAGAAGACACAACTGGAGGAAAACTAGGAACTATAGTTGGAAGCGGATTGGAATAAGTAAAAGGAACATTATGATATGAAGGTTGTGATGTAGGAAGGGACATAGGAGTTACACTCATAGGAACATAGGGAATCATCACAAAAGGACTATAGGTAGGAATACTAGGTAAAGGATTAGAAGGAGGTTCAAAACTAGTGATAGGAGGAATCAACCCTAAATCTTGAGCTTCTTGAACTAAAGGTTTAACATTTGAATGCACGAGGTGAGTAATACCATGCAAGAGGTTAACACCTTGATCACTATCATGGAGAACTTTCTTAAGAGCCTCTATAGCTTGAATGGAATCTTGATTATGGTTCTCTTGAATAAGCCAATTACCCATTTTAACAAGTTCAGTGGAAAGATTTTGGACTTGTTTAGGAGGAACTCTTAAAGCGTCATCCTTATCATGAGATGAGTGAGAAGAGATTTTCTCCATAGTAGGATTGGAATCATGAAGAATCAAGTTATCATCTGGGATCCTAAGGAAAGGAGAGGAAGATTCAAGATCAAAGGTACCCACGAGTCTACGACTTCTTCTAACCAAAATGTTATAAGTAGGACTAGTGGTAGTAAAGTGCATAAACCAATGTAATGCAAATGAACTAAAATAAGAACACATAAAGCATGAATATTTTTGTATTTTTGAAATCTAGTTAGCATGCAAGATCTAACACAAAGGAGAAATCTAATACTAACAAGAGAAAGGAAATCTAACACCAAAAAGAAAGAGAGTAATTTAGTCAGGTTCACCAAAATGAATAGGGGTAAAATGGCATCACACCTATTCAAATGTTGTATGTGGGTAAATGTATGGGGGAAATATGAGATCCACTCCTAAATCCAAATTCCCAAAGGAGAGATCCAATTTGATCAACCAAAAGGATAATGCACAATCAAATCAATCTATGAAGAATATGAAAGAGAGAGAGAGAAACCCTATATTTCCCTATGGTAGAATTGAAGTGTTTAGAATTGGAAACAATTGAAATGAAAGTACTAACCTAAAATTAGGGTAGATCTGGAAAATGCCAATTTCTAATGTCTGTGTGTACTTTTGGGCAATTCTACAACATATTCTAGACTAGAAATGCCAAGATGGAGAAAAATTAGAAATATTTTTTGAAGATGAGCTCAGGTCGACATTGACCCTCATAAAAGGTCAAAGGCTAGATTCTTTATCTGAAGGTTGATTCTGACTTTGTTCATAGATCTCAGAAGTTTTAGCAAAAAGGGTATCCAAATCCATGCTCAGATCCCAAATCCTGCACCTGTACCTACAAGAAAATAGGAGTTTTTGTTTGTATGGGGGGTTTGCCTTGGTCAAAGCCCAATTTAGGAATTAACCTTGAAATTGAATTGAAATGTAGTGTGCATAAACAAAGTAATTGAAACAAATCACCTCACTTATGTTGAAGTCCTTGGAGAGGATTCAAATCCTCAAATCCACAAGTAGGAATCCTTTAATAGATGTAGGATGTCTTAAATCAATGGCATTTGATCTTCAGCACCAATCTTGACTTGATCTTTGCATATGAGGAGGCTAGGATGAATGTAGAAGGATGGATCTTCAAGGGGGATCCAAAGAGATTGAATCCTTCAATGACTAATAATGGATCTCCTTGATAGATGAGTGCTTGAACACTTGAATGATTTATTTCTTGCTTACACTTGAGAGCTTGAGAGATTGCAATTGCTTGAGATGAGATGTGATGTGAAAATGAGGGAGGAAGGCGTCATTTTATAGTGAACTAGGGCACAATCCTCTAGAGGGGCCACCTTGGAGAATTAAATCCCAATTAGGTCCTAACCTTTAGAAAATATACCTAGATTAAATGCAATTAGATTATTTACCATTTCAAAACCTGAAATAGCCAACGTGGATGCGGGAAAACAAATATCCCCGAAACCTGACACTCGAATATCAAGGAATTTTGAATTTTGAAAGAGGGGGACAAAATCGAGGTTGGGACTGACCTAGTTAGGTTTGAGCTCAATCATGACCTAGTCAGGATCAACCTCAAATTTGATCCTGGGCCCAGATCCAGTCAGAATTAGGATGAGAGGTCCCAGGGATGCCCAGAGACCTAGAAATGATACCAAAATGGGATAGAATACTAGGGATAGGCATAAAATCCTATGATGACTATGATGAAGGCTAGGAGGACCTATTTCTAATTCCTACCTATAAAATAGTGCCAGAGAAGAGGGAAATTAAGGAGAATCCTCAAGATCCTTACCCTAATTTCACCTATAACGAAGCAGAAAAGAAGTGGAAAGTGGGGAGAAAGCCAAATACATGCATAGACCTGATCAAGGCACTTAACATGACCCTAGACCACTTACTTAGATGGCTAAACACTCTTATCATGAAGTGATTCCATTTTAAGATGATACAGTAAGAAATGTGAAAGACATTGTAGATTTATCTTCCCTTGGGTTGAACCAATTCGCATGCAACCTCTCACACCCTCCTAGTCACATAGAAGGGTCCGTAGAAATGCGGCCTTAGCTTCTCCTTTCTAGAAACCTTCATAGAGGACTAATTGTATGGTTGAACTTGGAGGTACACGTAGTCCTCAACTTCAAAACTTCTCTCGATCCAATGCTTGTCATCATACATTTTCTGCTGATTCTGAGTCCTTTGGATATTTTCCTTGAGGGACCTTAAAATATCTATTCTCTCTTGTATCCAATCTTGGGCCTTCAGCACGTGATTGTCACCTAGAGCCAAGTCCATGAATGAAGGGGTTTCATACCTATACAAATCTTTGAATGGTTCTATCCCAATGGACATGTGAGAGGTGGTATTGTAATAATACTCCCTAGATGTAACCACTTGACCCATGCTCTTTATTGTGTAGAACCATAGTTGCTGAGATATCCTTCCAGCCATTTGTTCATGATCTCTATTTGTGTGATGTTAGTCTATGGGTGATAACTGGTGCTTGGCAACAAATCTATCCCTGCTAGTTGAAACAATTATTTCCAAAAAGTATTTAGGGAATGGCTATCTTTGTCGCTAACTATGTTTCGAGGAAGCCCATGCAGGTGGAACACCTCCCAAAATAATAATCCTACCACTTGTGAGGCTTGATACTCTGTCGAAACAATAAAGAAACCACTACAAAGATGTAGTCTTTCCCTTGCACCTTAGGAAGCCTAGAGATGAAATCCATTGAGATGTTGTCCTGCTTTTTCTTTGGAATTGGTAATGGTTGAATTAAACCTGCTGGAAGAGTGTGTTCAAATTTATTTTTTTGATAGGTAGCACATTCGAGGATGCACTATAAGATATCATTCTTTAGGCCCATCCATGTAAATCTTTCCCTAATCTACCTATATTTCTTCAAGTACCCCTAATTCTTGCTAATGGTGAGTTGTGCATCTCCTTCAAGATTTTCTCCTTCAATTTGGATTTAGGCACTAGATAAATTCTCCCTTTGTAGAAAATAATATCATCAACAAACTTATACCTCTCATCATTTAATTCTTCATCCATCAATTGGCATGTGAAATTGTTCTTGGAATATTCAACCAACAAATGTGCCCTCCAATATGTCAAGATCTAAGATAAGGAATATATGGCCAGCCTTCTTGATAATGTGTCAGCCACCACATTATTTTTTCCTTTTATATATTCAATGTCAAAGTTGAAACCTTGCACTTTACTTACCTATTTATGTTGTTGTTCATTCGATTCCCTCAATTCTAGAAAGTGTCTAAGGTTGTTGTGATCTTTACAGATGATGAACTTGGATTTGACGAGGTACTGCCAAAATTTTGTCAAGGCATGCATGATGGGGAGAATTGCTTTATCATATATGGAATAAAATCTTTCAGTCCTAGAGAGCTTACAACTTTAAAAAGAAATTGGGTGGTGGTCCTGCATTAGCATGGACCAGATACCCTCTCCAGAGGTGTTGCACTCTAGGATGAAAATTTGAGTGAAATGTAGAAGTGCAAGAATCGGTACAAGAACTCATAGCCTCCTTGAGCCTTCCAAATTTTTGTTGTGTCTGTTCACTCTAGTGAAAGAACCCTTCTTCATTATATCAATGATTTTTACACTAAGCTGTGAGGAACCCTTCATGAATCATCTATAGTAATTGCACAACCAAAAGAAATCATGTAGTTTTAAGAAATTTTTTAGAGGTTTTAAATCCAAGATAGCCTGAATCTTTTCTTGATGTACTTTAACTCCTTGGATAATGACAATGTGTCCTAGATATAATATCTTTGTCATCCCAGATTCACATTTAGATGTTTTGGCAAACAATAGTTGTGACTCCATAATCCTGAGCACTTCTTCCAAATTTCTTAAGTGCTCCTCCCATGAATTATTTTATATTAGTATATCATCAAAGAATACCAACAAGAACTTGTGCAAATATTTGTTAAAAATGTGATTCATGTAAGATTGGAATGTAGTCTGTGCATTCATCAAACTGAACGATGTGACCAAAAATGCATAATATCCATAATGACAAAAGAATGTTGTTTTTTCCACATCTTGTTCTCTCATGTAGATTTGGTGATACCCTCAACATAGGTCTATTTTGGAAAAATAAACCACATCATGTAACTCATCCAACAACTCATTGATCGAAGGAATAGGATACCTATTCTTGATGGTCTTTTTGTTCAACATGCAGTAATCTACACACATACGCAACATTATGTTCTTCTTTTTAACTAGCACTACTTATGATGCAAAAGTACCAGATTTGGGCCTAATCCAACCCTTATCAAGAAGTTCCTATATTATCTTTTTAAGTTTTTCTTTAATCCTCTTAGGGTGGGGGTATGGTATAGTGATAATAGGTTTGGCACCAGCCTTCATCTAAATGCTATGTTTGAACCCACGGTGTGGTGGCATTCCTAGTGGATGTCGTCGAAGACCTAGTGATGTTTGTCCAAAACCACTTGAAGCTCCTTATCCTGGTAGTAATCCCTTTGTCCCATATAGGTTCTAGTGAGAAAAAATAGTGTGCAGCTTAGACCACATTATCATGTCTAAGGATTGCTTCCATCCATCGGGCTGAAATTTACTTTGGCCCTTGATTGATCATCCCTCTTAAATAACAACCTTCTTTTCATCCACTTCAAAGGAGAATTCCATTCATTTGAAACTTTGTGTGTACTCTTCCAATGTTTCCATCCACTAAATGCCTAGAATGACTTCCATGTCATCTAGATCGACCACAAAGAAATCATCCATCATTGTGTGGTTTCCCATGGTGATTCTTAGTTGTGGAACCATATGGGTGCATCTCAATAGGTTTCCTCCTGCTACCTTGATGTAAAACCCTTGGTGTGCCTCCATATGCAAACTTAGTCAACTGAACAACAATGAGTTAACAAAGTTGAGTGTGGCTCCGCTGTCAAGAATGAGCACAAATTGTTTCCCTTAGAGGGTACCCCAGACCTAGAATACAATACACCTTGGAGTCCCTTCTAGAGTTGCAATGACGCCTCCTCTCTTTAAGAGTGTGGTGATCATTTCCATGCGATTGATGTTTACCACCCCATAAGCTTATTGTTCATCCCCTTCAGCTTCAGGTGCTTGCTCCTCCTCACCATCAGACAACACCTCAATGTAAAGGAATTTTCATTTGCCAAGGAATCAATGCTCCTGTACCCATGGATCCTTATAGTTGAAACAAAGATTCTTCCTTCTAAGCTCTTGTTGAGTTGCCTCATCCAATGGGGGTTTATTAGGTGGGGGCCTATTTTCTTCCTCCCTTTGAGCAAGAGGTGGTTTGGATAGTGAGTAATATATAGTGGAAGAGGAAGAGGATGTCTCCATGTCATGTGCCTTCTTAATTGGCTCCATGAGGGTGATGGGGTTGAATCCATTCACCTTGCATCCTTTCAAAGGTTTTGCTAACCCATCCATAAATAGTACTACCAATCATCTTTCTAAAATATTTGTTACAAGAATAGACATTCTTTGAAAATATATTATGTAACCATCGACTATGCCAGATTGCTTTAGTTGAACCAAATCCTTGAAATTTAGTTTTGGATCTCTTCCATCAAAATGGTCTATCAGTCTCTTAGTAAATTCAACATAGGATATTATTTGATCATGGTTGAGACTAACCATGCCATGATGACACCATTCATGGGCTATCCCTTCCAGATGCAGTGCATAAAATTTGATGGCCTCATCCTCCAACATAGGGTTGAGTTGGAAATACATGTCTTCCTTGTACACCCATGCCTGAGCTATGATGGATCTAGACCTGTCAAAAGATGATAGACTAACTTTGCCAATCTTCCATTTGAGTTTTCCATTATAATAGCCACTCTTGTTTCTACTAGAATATCTCATTCTCAAATCAGCATAATCTTTGTAGGATATATCTCCTTCCATATTTAAATTCCTCCAATATTCCTGAAGTTGATGTTGCATTTCTTGGAAAGTTGGTTTCTCTTTGTGCTATTATCTCTCCCATGCAGGGAAAGTGGGCATCGATGGTCCAGAGTGTATGGTTTGGGGGTTTTCCTTTCCTAAGATAGAATTTTCACTTTGTTTAGTAGATATATTACCTTCAACCAATTGTCGCAGTGTCTCTTCCATGAGACATTGAGTGTCATTAATCTGTGCCTAGTTCCTAGTGAGATCTCTCAAAAGAGCCATGACTTCAGCACCAGGATCTTGTGGGTCTCCCATTCTAACAACTGAGTGATACCTTCTTCTCTTCCTGGTATAAACTTACATTCACTACCCATAAGTTGATAGAATCATCAGATCTGATACCACTATAATGTTCCCAACCACAAAATCATAGGAGAAACACTATACTAATTACCGAAACTACCTCTACACAGCCAAATCTGGATTGTACAAAGGAGACAATGAGAGTAGGGAGGTCATACATTATTGAGTAGAAGAGTTTACGGAACAATTGAAGGTTGTACATGGGTGTTTAGATGTCATACAATGCTAGTATGAAAGGTCATATGGAGTTTCTTGGAGGTCGTACATTTTCAACAAGGAAGGTTGTATGGGATGATTTTTGGAGATCATGTTGGTTGGGTGGGAGACCATACAATAGTTTACTATGGTCTCCAAAAGGAGTATTGATTTTATTTTTTTGGTGTAATATGATGGTCTCCAATAGGAATATTGATGTCCTTTTCCTGGTGTAATATGATGGTTGCCAATAGGAGTAGGAGTATGATGCCAATTAGATAGAGTGTTGCAAAGTAATATATATCCAAAAAAAGAAGGATGCAAGCCAATATATTTTTAAGGAAATTTTTATTGATATAAATAATAATACTATGGATTTTATAGACCCACTACAAAAGAACAAGAAGAATAGGGTGAGGGTTGAGTGCCACCGAAATTGTGAATACTAAATAGGGAGGATCTTTCACTTCCAAAATGATAGGTAGAAGAATTCCAATAGGAATTCATAAGTATAAGAAAATATCAAAGCTCATGATAAGAATTTCATCGTACATGCTGCACATAAATACCCTTTAGACAACTCTCAAGGGTGCACAAATAGAGTTGATGACAAAAAATACACCTACGCCAAAGATAAAATATGGGCCTAAGATAAACTAAATCAATTGGGACCCAAATATAATTATTATTCATTTAATGATGCAGACATTATAGTTTCTGTACCGATCCTTTTATCAATCATGTACATTGTCCCATGTTATTCCTTAGCCAAATATTTAGTTTGATCTCTAGCAATTAAACAAATGTCAAGTGGCCAAGAGTTTCATGCATAATTTTCATCAATGACAACATAAAATCCATCCATATCAGTGTGTCTTTCCAACAAAACCCTTACAATCAGATATTGTATTTTACCAACTCAAACTCCCACTTTGGCATAGATCTCTCCTTGTTGGCATCAAGGAAACTATTAGAATAACTAAGAGGGGGGTGAATCAATTATCCATAGTCCCAATCACAAAATGTATATCCAAAAACAATTTACTAAAACCTCTGTAGCTCAGTAACATAAAATAATATTATGTCTATGCTTTTACCGATTACTAGTTAATAACATATAGTGATTACTGATCAAATCCAATATGCAACATGTAAAGTATGACAACAAACAATCATCATAGTCAACACATAACACAAGAGATTTAATGTGGAAACCCTGTAAAGGGAAAAACCACCTGGGACCAACAACCCAAAAATTGTTCATTCTTCTGAAGTGAGGTCGATGAAGACCCAACCTTGTTAAAGGTTACAAACACACTGTGAGGTGTAACCTTGTTAGAGGATTTTAGACCAACCATTATCGTCCAACCAGAATTCACTATGGGGTTGATAGGATAACAAATGGACACTCTATGAATGACATTATAAGACTTTCTAGTCCACTCTGTTAAGAGATTTATCTGTTTACAATGGTTAAAATGTAACAGGAGGTGATCTGATTACAACACAACTTCAATTGTAGATTATCAAATCTATATTATGCTCATTCAAATCATCTGATCAATATATCAATTTTGTTTCAATCAATATTCAGTAACTTATTGTCTCTCAGTTATAGCTTTCTAACGCTCAGTAATATTTGCAGTTTGGTTCTCCTTAACCAGTCTAATCAGGCATGCATGAAGCTTGTTCACATGATATCTCTGTAGTCTCCTTCTTCTGGCATGATTTCATCATGATATGCTATTCTCTTAAATAGACAAGTAAACCATTTTAATTCCATCCATTAGATTTTTCCGCTTAATCTCCTTTGTTGATTTTGCCTCTTTAACCTTCCTTGGTTGATGTGTCAGTAACACATTTTATTTCAATCCCTTAGATCTTCTTCAAATTATGTTAGTCGTAGATCTTCGTAACAAACATTATCTTCATCTGTGATTATGAGGTACTTTATAGCTCATAAACTTACATCGGCTAAACTAATCATTTAGTTATTTTCTCCTATTCGGTTAGCAAAGAAATGCGTTGGTGAACACAAGATCAGTTTATACTGTGCTTGGTATACACTACATTGCATCGATGTATACTGAAATGCTTCTTTAACTGACCACACTACTTTGTGCATTTTTCTGTATCCTTCATCATAGATGAATGCAACATAATCAAGTCAATAACATAAGGTCATAGACTCATTCATAAGTTACCCAATGTATTCATTATCCTCATCTATCATATCCATCTTTCTCATGTAGATATATCTATTCTTCATCTCTTTTCTTCTTCTTTCTACAGATGTTTGTGTATAGTATCTTACAAGATAAGTATTGTCAAAACTAGTTGACATCAATGAAAACATATTATTGATTTAATCATCTTACATATCTAATCATCAACTCAGTGATCTTAAATCATAGATCTTCAAGTCATATAATTTATTCAAATCAATTGTAGTTCATCAGTCTCTCCCTTTGGCATTAATGGAAACACAAGCAATATGAAATATGCCATACACATACCAAACATGTATTCTACAACTCTGTCAACAAATGTCATAACTCGGTACAAGCTCTCCCTAGCTTAATATGTTTAATCACTACGTTACATAAAATAATTTGCGAGTTCAGAGTAACTTCTACATATATGATCTTTTCAGCTCTCAGGTTTTCTTTTGTTCTTAGTAACTAATCTTCAATGCTCTCCCTTTTCTTTATCTCTCTCCCTTTGTCTCTGGCTTCTTTTTGAGATCTCTCTCCCTTTGACAGTAATGCCAAAGAACAATAAAAACATACAGCTCTGTAGTAGCCATTTAACTCTCTGTTATCCAATGCATTCTCTATATCTCTATATACTAATGTGAAAATCTGTTCTAGTTCCTCAACCTTTCACAACCTTAGACAAAAGTCCAAAGTGTGAGCTTTGCTGCATCGACATGTATGATCTTCTGATAAGATTAGGTTGATGCAACCTCCAGATCACCTTATTGATTGGTAGGCATGGGACAGACCCTAAGTCTAGTCCTCAAGTATTCATATGTATCCTTCGGTAGAGGCTTTGTGAAAATATCAGCAAGTTGTTCTTTTGATGTAAAAAATTCTAGCTTCACTTGCTTCTCTTGTACTTGTTCCCTTAAGTAGTGATACTTAATAGATATGTGCTTTGTTTTAGAATGTATCACTGGATTCTTTGAAAGATTAATTGCACTAGTGTTGTCACAATATATAATCATTGGCTCAGTGATTACCTCATTCATACCTTCCAACACTTGCTTGATATAAGCAATATTTGAATAGTTTGTAGTAGCAGCAACATACTCTGCTTCAACTACAGACTGAGAAATGCAAGACTATTTCTTACTTTTCCATGTAATAAGTCTTTCACCAAAGAATAATGCTCCTCCGGTGGTACTCTTTCTATCATCCACATTTCCAGCCCAATCAACATCGGTGTATACCTTAAGTTCAAACTTGCCTTTCTTAGGATACCATAGTCCATAATGTTTAGTTTTCTTTAGGTATCTTAAGATTCTCTTTGTAGCAACCATGTGTGACTCTCTAGGGTTTGCAAAAAATCTAGCAACTATTCCAACAACATGTGCTATATTAAGTCTACTGTGAACTACATACATTAACTTACCAATCATGGATCGGTACAATGTCTAGTTTACCTCAGTAGTTCCATCTTCTTTAGTCAGTTTACATCTAGTAGCCATCGGTGTTCCCATAGGTTTAGCATCTTCCATGCCAAATGTCTTCAATATTTTCTTTATGTATTTATATTGTGTGATGAATATACCATCATTCTTCTGAATCACTTGTAAGCCTAGAAAGAACTTAATCTCTCCAAACATAGACATTTTAAATTCACTTCTCATTTCATCAGAAAATGACTTACAGATGTGATCTTGTCCTCCAAATATTATGTCACCCACAAATATCTTAGCAATCAAGATAGTATCATCAGAATTTCCTTTCATGTACAGATTTCTATTCTCACTAGTTCTAAAAAATCCAATACTCAACAATTAGTTATGCAGCCTCTCATACCAAGCTCTTGGTGCTTTCTTTAAACCATATAAAGCTTTATGTAATCTACATACCATATCTTTGTTGTCTAGATCAATGAACACTTTAGGTTGATCTATGTATACTTCTTCTTCAAGTATTCCATTCAGAAAAGAAGATTTAATGTACATTTGGTAAACTTTGAACTTCTTGTGTGTAATATATGAAAGTAACATTCTAACTCCTTCTAATCTAGAAACATGTGAAAAATTTTCACCATAATCTATTCCTTCCTCCTGTGCATATCCCTTGCATACTAATCTTGCTTTGTTCCTTGTTACCTCTCCATTCTCATTAAGCTTGTTTTTGAATATCCACGTAGTACCGATAACATTATTGTCCTTAGGTTTGGGTACAAAACTCCAAGTTCTTTTCTTCTCTATCTATTATATTTCCTCTTTCATTTCATTAACCCATTCATCATTTTCTAATGCAACTTTTACATTCTTCAGTTCATATTCACAAACTAGACATGTACCTTGTCTTGCTTTACTTCTTGTTTGCATGCCAGCTTGTCTATCTCCAATGATTTGTGTCTCAGGATGATGTCTTCTGACAAATCTTTCCAGTATCTAATCTCTTCTTTCTTGTTCATCCTATGAAGGTTCATTTACTTTCTTGGTAGGTCCTTCCTGCTCATTGGTTTCTCTTTCCTGTCCGTCAATATTGTTTTCCTACTAATGGGTTGTCACTGTCTGCGGCATCGGTAGGTACTCTGGTTGTTTAATGTAAGTAAATCTACCATAGTCTTTTGGTTCCTTTGTTCTTTCCTCTTCATTCTTATCATCAAATTCATCAACCTGAACATTAAAACTTTCAATAATTTTATTAGTCACTTTGTTAAGACACTTGTATGCTTTACTTTTAGTGGAATATCCTAGAAATATCCCTTCATCACCTTTTGAGTCAAAATTCCCATTTCTTTCATCTTTTAGAATAAAGAATTTACTTCCAAAAACTCTAAAATAACTTAAAGTGGGTTTGTGGCCAAACCATAACTCATAGGGTATCTTATTAGTGTCCTTCTTCAGTTGTACTCAGTTCAGAACATAAATAGTTGTACTAACTACTTCTCTCCAGTATGTCTGAGCAACGTTCTTTTGTAGCATCAATGTTCTTGCATAGTCAACTATTGACCTATTCCTCCTTTCAACTATTCCATTTTTCTATGGTGTCCTCAGTACAAATACTTTTCTTTTAATATCATGCTCATTATAGAAGTTATTAAATTCATCATAAATAAATTCACCACCTCTGTTAGATCTCAAACACTTCAATTCTTTTTCTTTATACCATTTGAACATCTTAAATGCCTGTAATTATTTTTTCAAGAACATGACTATCATTAATATAGTGTAATCATCAATAAAAAGAATAAAATATCTGTCTCCATAGTAACTTTGAGTTCTCATAGGACCACATAGGTCACTATGCACTAACTCAAGTAATTTCTTTGTTGAATAATCTTTTCTTTTGAAACTAGATTTTGTCATTTTACCTTTCTGACATTCATGACACATAACATGATCAGGCTTTGGTAAGTTAGGAAGACCTCTAATATTTTTCTTTTTACTAATCTTAATCATGTTATCAAAATTCACATGACATAACCTTTTATGCCACAACCATGCATCTTCATCTTTCATCATTAAACAAGAAGACTGATCATTATCAAGATAAAACAAATTACCTCTTGATTGTGTTCCAGTTCCAACAAGTCTTCCTCAATCATCAATATCTTCACTTTCTTTCTCTCAAAAGCAACTTGGTGGCCTGAATTGTTCAGTTGTGCCACACTTAGTAAATTATAGTTTAGTCCTTTTACCCAATAAGAATTGTCACATCTAATTTTATCCTTTATCATCAGGTATCCTTTTCCTCTAACCATACAAGGTGCATCATTACCCATTCTCACAAATCCTCCATTGTTTTCTTCAATATTATTAAATTTTTCTTCATCACCAGTCATGTAATGTGTAAACCACTATCTATGATCCATGTATCATTTTTATTAACCTTAGAGATAAGTGTTGTCTCTACATAACTTTCATCTTCCTCTGAATCATCCTTCATTGCAAACAATACTACCTCCACATCTTCATTAGTGTCGGTATCAATGAAATCTTCTTCTGTAATGTAGCACACCTTCTTGCCTTTATCATTATTGTCTCAATTGTCTCTATTGTAGTGTCAGTAACTTTTGTTTCCTCTTCTCCCATAGCTTTGTTCCCTAGATCAATCTTTGTTTCTATCATCATATTTCATGTGTGGACATCTAGCAGCAATGTGACCAACCTCTTTACAGTTAAAGCATGCTAAAGGTAATTTAGCTCTATATCTTCCTTTACCTTTAGGTAACCTTCTGGCCTTAAGAGCTTCAAGTTCATCAAGCTCTTCATCAGTATTGCTATCACTATCATCATTATTATTTCTGCTACTAGACTTACCAATCTTCAGAGAAGACATAAAAGAATATTCAATAGATGGTACAACACTATTATCATAGTTATTAAGTTCAAAGGTTGTAAGCTTACCAATTAGATTATCAAGAGTAAGGCTATTCCAAGATGCAGACCTAGTTTCATGAATTGCAGATATTCTGATTGCATAAACCGACAATAAGGTTCTCAAAACTTTTCTTACCACTGTCTCTTCATCAATAACACCATCAGATCCTCTGATAGCATGAACTACCTATTTTAATCTATTTGTGTACTGTACAATATTTTATCCTTCCTTCATTTTCATATCATCGAATCTTCCCCTTAAGCTTTTAGCTCTGGCTCTTTTAACATTCACATCACCACTATAAATTTAAGCAAGTTTATCCCACATCTTCTTAGCAGTAGTATAGTCCTTGATATCTTCAAATTCAGCATCTTTACAGGTACCAACAATCTCCATCATAGTAACATTATGCTCATGCCTGTCTCTTAGTTGATCAAGGGTCAAGGGACTAGTGGGTGGTGTAAGGTATCCATTCTCCATTAGTGTGAGGGCAGAATTCCCAATTCTAGATACATGCAGCTTCATTCGGCTTTTCCATATTGTGAAGTTATCCTTGTTTAGCTTTGGCACTTCCCTCTTATACATTTTGAGATCTTTGTGTTGAAGTCCTTAAAACTCTATTCCAAGCAACCAACACTTTGATACCAATTGTTAGAATAACTGAGAGGGGGGTGAATCAGATATCCACAGTCCCAATCACAAAATGTATATCCAAAAACAATTTACTAAAACTTCTACAACTTGGTAACATTAAATAATATTCTATCTGTGCTTTTACCAATTACTAGTTAATAACATATAGTGATTATCGATCAAATCCAATATGCAACATGTAAAGTATGACAAAAAACAATCATCACAGTCAACACATAACACAAGAGATTTAACGTGGAAACCCTGTAAAGGGAAAAACCACCTGGGATAGACAACCCAAAAATTGTTCACTCTTCTAAAGTGAGGTCGGTGAAGACCCAACCCTATTAAAGGTTACAAACACACTATGAGGTGTGACCTAGTTAGAGGATTTTAGACCAACCGTTATTGTCCAACCAACATTCACTATGGGGTTGATAGGTTAACAAATGTACACTCTATGAATGGCATTACAAGACTTTCTAGTCCACTCTATTAAGAGATTTATCTGTTTACAATGGTTAAAATGTAACAGCAGGTGATCTGATTACAACACAACTTCAGTTGCAGATTATTAGATCTATATTATGCTCATTGAAATCCTCTGATCAATATATCAATTCTATTTCAATCAATATTCAGTAACTTACTGTCTCTCAGTTATAGCTTTCTGACACTCGGTAATATTTGCAGTTTGGTTCTCCATAACCAGTCTGATCAAGAAAGCATGAAGCTTGTTCACGTGATATCTCTACAGTCTCCTTCCGGCATGATTTCATCATCAAATCCTAGTCTCTTAAATAGACAAGTAAACCATTTTAATTCCATCCATCAGATTTTTCTTCTTAATCTCCTTTATTTATTTTTCCGCTTTAACATTCCTTGGCTGATGTGTTAGTAACACATTTTATTTCAATCCCTTAGATCTTCTTTGAATTATGTTAGCCATAGATCTTCATAACAAACATTATCTTCAACATTGATTACAAGGTACTTTACAGCTCATCAACTTCCATCGGCTAAACTAATCATTTAGTTCTTTTCTCCTATTTGGTTAACAAAGAAATGTGTTGGTGAACACAAGCTCAATTTATACTATGCTTGGTATACACTACACTACATCGGTGTATACTGAAATGCTTCTTTAACCGACCACACTACTTTGTGCATTTTTCTCTATCCTTCATCATAGATGAATGCAACAAAATCAAGTCAATACCATAAGGTCATAGACTCATTCATAAGTTACCCAATGTATTCCTTATCCTCATCTATCATATTCATCTTTCTCATGTAGCTATATCTGTTCTTCATCTATTTTCTTCTTCTTTCTACAGATGTTTGTGTATAGTAACTTACAAGATAAGTATTTTCAAAACTAGTTGACATCAATGACAACATATTACTAATTTAATCATCTTACATATCTAATCAACAACTCAATGATCTTAAATCACAGATCTTCAAGTCATACAATTTATTCAAATCAGTTGTAGTTCATCAAGATACAAGGCCTTTTGACATATCTACTCCATATAATATAGAATTCTCTCCACCTTTATCTATACTTATTTTTTGTATTGTTCAAAATTTCTACCTATTCCTTGTCACTTATGCATCTTCATTTAGCTTATTCGAGAACACCCACTTAGTTACAATAACATTTTAATTTATCTCCTAGAAACAAGTTCTCATGCCTAATTTATTTCAATTTAATTAATTAATTCCATTTCCTTTGACCATCCTCCATCCTTACTATAATATAAAAGAGATTTGAGTTCTACCTTTTCTAAGAGACAAATATTTTCCTTGTCACTAGTCTTCTTCTTGTTTGTATTTATTCATGTTTATCTTCAATGATTTGGTCTTGTGAATGGTTCCTTTGAACATACTTTGTTTGATTCTTTGAAGTCTTGTGAGTCTCTTGTAGTTTCATTTCCTCTATTTGTAATGCCCCTCCAACCCTATCAAGTCTTGGTTATGATCTCTTGAGATTAGGAAGGACTATATGTGAGAATGATCCTTCTTGTGATGGTTTCTTAAACTAAACCGCTTACAACTCACCCTAACTTCATATTTTAATATGAGAAATAATAATAATTGCATAGGTATGTTCCTATACATCTCCTTCTGTGTCAGAAATAGTTAAGGACCTTAATGCTAAAAGGATCACCTGATAGACTTATATGCTTTTATGTGAAATGCTCATTATTATTATTCATGTGTACCTTAGGTTAATTGATTATAATCACTTAAGGGTTAGATGGGTTACCTTCTCTTATAATGTTACTTGGGATTAGACATGACTAATGCATTTAGGGTTATATGATTTTTTTATCTTGATTTGATAATGGGACATTTTGAGTACATGCCTGATGGTTAAATGGGTTTTTGAAAGTTAATAGATGATTTATATTCACATGATTATGTTATGATGCATTCTTTATTATGATATGGAAAAGAGATTATTCTGGTACTAACCATACTAATCCAATTATGCTTTGTTGATGTCATTGTCTGGTGTGAGTGTAGGATGAGGGGAGGCAGTCGTAGTTACTCCTACAGGAGGTCCACATGATGTCACTCTCCCTCCTTGTTTCCATTGTCTATTTATATATATGTATATATGCATGTTGGTTGATACAGGTACCAAGCATTGACTCCACCTGGCTACACAGGTCTGAGCGTGCCTTCAAAATCCTTGAATTGTTATTGTGTGGAGATATTACCAAGATTACTCTCAAGGTTACCTGTGGGCTTAGATTTATGTTTAGGCCTAGCTAGGGTTTCTGAATGTAGTATGTTATGTGGTCTTGTGATTTATGATTTGATGTTGTTTTGTGATTTAGGATGTGAGTTAGATTTATCCTTGTAAATATATGTATATATATTTATTTATTTTATATGTGTTATATTGTTTGAATTTTATAGAGGTATGTGTATATGTGGGTGCACACGCATATATCCATGCTTATATAAATAATAATAATTCTATGTTATTTATGATAAATAAATAAAGTGAGTGAATTCAATAAATGTATTAAATAAAAAGTGAAAATAATATTAATAATAAAAGAAATGCTCTTGTAGTAAAAACTAGCTATCTAGGAGGGAGTTGAACTCGAGACCTCCTAGGAGTTAGGCTAGTTGGTTTCCATATGTGCTATGGTTTTTCTTGAAAGTTCTTTGTAGAGTTTTCTTCTTATGGTTTTATTTTGAGAGTATTTTAATTAAATTTATTAAAAGCCTTGATTAAGTCTTTACGGGAGATTATTTGGTTGTTCCTCCAACCAACTATGGAAGTTGGAGAAGTTGCTTCCCGTAAACCAACTCCTCCAACCACATAGTTGGGGGATAAATATTTGAAGATTTTTGTGTGTGGGAGGAAGTTAATTTTTGGAAGATTTGTTTTCTTTTGAGTTGTCTGTAATTGATTTGTCCAAAAAAATTTGGTGAAAGTTTATGTGAGTTTGAGAGTTTTTGGATTGCTGGGAGTTGATTGCCAAAGGAAGATTTCCAGAAGGATATCTACTCAAGGATTGAAGCTTTGCAGAGATTATCTAGTCAAGGGAAAAGGATTCTCCGCAGGACCTAAGGTAGGGTCTAAACTGGGAGGAATCTCCATTCTTTCCTTTTGTATGTGAATGTGTTTATATACGATATGATAATAAAATTGTGTATCATCATATAGTTTTGTTTATGGACATGTGGGAGGATGAGTTTATCTAATATTGAATGAAATAGGGAAGTCTAGTAAGAAATAGGAAGGGTCAGGAAGGGGTAGGATTGAAATACGGTCATTTTCTTACTATTTTCCTCTTGTAGATTTCTCTGTGAAATTGATGCTTTTATTTGGATTAATTTGGTCTGTAGGATCCTTAGTATTCTCCTTTTTTATCTTCCTTCCTTTTAGAATATTCATGAGTGCTTCCAGAATTTAGAAACTGTTATTTCAAACCTTACTGGTCCATGTCGGTTTGTGCACCACCTTTCTTTGTCTAGATCTAGAACAGATTTGTTAGATAGATAGGATGGATTGATGAACCATTTTTGAGGGAAATTGGGAGATCTCAAATGGGTCGTGCTCAGATTAGGCAACCATAGTTCCCATAATGCCCAGTTTTTCCCACAAGTCAAAGTTGACAGTCATATTTTTGTAGTTTCTATTGGTTTAGTATTAACCGAGCCTGGTTGGTCTAGTATTAACTGAGCCCAGTCGGTATAGTATTCACTGAGCTAGGTCAGTCTAGTATTAACCAAGCCAAGTCAGTTTAGTGTTCACCGAGCCAGGTCAGTTTAGTGTTCACCGAGATAGGTTGGTATAGTGATAACCGAGGTAGGTCAGTTTAGTGTTAACCGAGGGAGGTTGGTGTAGTGTTAACCGAGGGAGGTCAGTGTAGTATTAATTGAGGAAGATAGGAATGTTAGTGTTAACTGAGCAAGACAGGAATGCTAGTGTGAACCGAGCTAGATAGGTAAAATAGGCTTTATACAAGTATAAAATTTAAGTATAAGAATACGTACTTTAATTTCTTATATTTTAAGTTATACTTGTATAAAGGGTTTAGGTACATTTTGAGATGATTGGGATAGGTTCCAGATTCATAGGAGTTAAGATGCAACTTCTAATTTTGAAATTTCTAAAAAAATCAAACTTAGTTATAATTCAGGCATGTGAGATTTTGCAGAGCATGGTGTTTTGGCATATGAAGTTTTGTGTAAACTTTAAATATGTTCATTTCTTGTTTTGTTTGGATTATATGGTGCATTTAGATGCTTGAATAAGGTTTAGGATGTGTTTTAGGGATCATAATTAGGGTTAGGGTTGTCCAAAGGACTAGGACTTCTCTAAGGCCTCCTAAATGTTCCCCAAACATTCCTAAACTTTCCTATTCTTTTCTATGCTTTGATTCTAGTTCTTGAAAGTTTTTATGATGTATTTTATTTGTGATGTGTGAAGTTTGTATCACCTATGTACATTCTTCACTTGTTTTGTGGAAGTTATATGGTTTACTTATGATGATTTTTCACTTGGCATAGACTTGAGTTTAGTTTATGAGGCTAGGACTCATCTGTGTGGCCTGTGTGCATGGGAGGGTTCCTTAGACCTATAAATGAGCCTTGGAAAGTTTTACTTGTGCATGAGAAAGTTTTTATGTTTCTTTTTGAGATGTCTTGTGATAGACAGTCTTCCAGTGGTTCCTGTTATGTATATGGCTAAGGTTAGGACTCTGAGGGCCTGAGTGCGCATGGGAGTTTCCTAAACCTATGAATTAGGACTTGGAAGTGTTATCTTGTATTTATGGATTATGATGGGGTAAGGTAATAGGAACCTTAAGTGAGTGGCTCACCATAGGTACTAGAACCCTAAAGTGGTTGCCGGATGATCCTATGGGTGGGTTTGTAAAAAGTGATAACCTTAAAAATTAACCTGGGAAGGGGGGATTCAAAAGATAATGAAAGAAAATATAATAATGGCCACACAGACCTGATTGGAGTACCAGGACCAGGGATAACTACCAGGATGGATCCCTATTCATAAAGGGGGGACCGGGGTTACATGTTTTCCAAGAAGGATCCCAATATATAGGTTGTGTGATGACACTCACTTAGGTGGTCTCCTAGAACCTTAACCTCAGTGTTATAACATGATGATATTTTTATGTGTCTTATTCTTTTTGTTTTGAGTCTTGGATTTATTGGTATTTAAGACTTAGATTGCCTTAAGGTCTTGAGAGTACCTTGGTTATATCTCCTAGCACGGGGGGTGGAACTTTACCAGTTTCACATGGTTGGGTGGAAAATCTCTTTCGAGGTATGGTTTGTGGTTCGTGTCAATGCTTGGATTCTAAGTTGTTCAATGGTGAAGATTATGTTCTTGTATCATGTATCTCTATCTTTTGTTATCAAGATGTAAAGATGTATTGTAATCCCTTGGGCAACTTGATGTAATTATCTTTCTATATGCCTTCGAGCAATGTGCAGTAACTATAATTATGTTTGTAAAAAGGAAATTGTAAGAAATAAGTTATGTATAAGGGAAGGGTAGAATTATGATTTTGAAAAGGGGATTGAATATGGTTAAATCAATGAGTAATTCCTACCTTATATCTCTTGTGAATTTTTAAATGTAAGTTGGAAGTAATGGTAATGTAATTATTTATGGATGTAAACTTCTTTTAAAGGAAACTTGTTTTGATATATGGTTAGTGAAAAGATATGCTAAGAGTTCAAGGGTATCTTTAGGTGAAATAATAAGGGAAAAAGGAAACATGTATGTTATTTAAAGTAGTAATGAGATGTGACTTCTTAAATGTATAGTTTAATGTGAGTAACGTATGATTATTCAAACAAGGTTTTAAGCTCAATTCTTAACTAGACTTATACAAGGTTATAGATGATGATTTGTGGAAACTTATGGAAAAAGAAAGATTCATTGAATGGTTTGAGTTGGTTATCAATATATGGTTAAGTAATTTACACTCCTTCTATTATGATCTTACGCAAAAATGGATAGTGAGGTCTTTTAATGGAAAGCTTATTTATGTATTGTTAATGCAATTGAGTTGTGCGTAGATAAGGTTAAGGAGTAAAAAAATAAGGGAATGAAATTCATTTGATTAAGTAGTAAAAATTCAATGCTTGATAATGGTAAATGAATTCATTAAGGGAACCTTAAGGAATGTACTTGTGAATGGTAATGATGATATGTTAGAATGTTAAAAAAATTTGTTAGTTATAATTTTAGGTCATAGACCTGATTCCTTATGGGTTCCCTAACGAGGACATTACACTATTCCTTTGTATTTACTCTGGTCATTCTCCTCTTCAAAAGTGTAGGGGGAACCATCTATTCAACATTCTCTGAGCTCTCCTATAATATCATTCTAATTTTCATCAATTTTAACATAGTTTTTGCTATCAAATATCTTCCTATGCCTTTTATTGTAGGATATGTAAGCCTTACTTCTTGTGGAGTATCCAAGAAAGATTCTTTCAATAGTTCTTGAATAAAAAAGTACATGATCTTTTTCATCTCTTCTAATGTAACATTTTCTTCCTAAGATTCTAAAATATCATATATTAGTAGTTCTCCTATACCATAGCTCATAGGGAGTCTTTTAAGTATTAAATCTTACTAGGACCCTATTTATAATATAAATGATAGCATGCACAATCTATTTCCAATACACATCAAGTAATCTTTCCTCATTTATTATTTTTCTATCCATTTCTTCAATAGTTAGGTTCTTTCTTTTGATAACCCCATTCTACTAAGTAGTGCTAGGGGAAGACAAATTTATCTAATGTAAATTTATCACCAATACATTTGACCTTAGATATTTGATCTTAGGATATATTTCAATTTCTAGCATAGACTTGGAAAATTTTAACCTCTCTAGAGCTTCAAATTTTTCTCTTATAAAAATAACACATTTCATTTTATATTTATCATCAATGAGCAACATAAAATACCTCTTACTATTTAGTGCTCTTTTCTTGGTAGTTCTACATAGGCCAATGTGCACTAGCTCCAAAGGTTATTTGGTAGAATACTACTTTCTTTTTAACTTTGTTTTTGTCTTCTTTTTTATCTAACATTATCTACAACTATAATTTGTAGGTTTTGTAATTCTAAGCATATTCCATACTCCTCGTGTGGTGATTATTTTTAACATATTTTCAAAATTAATGTGTACCATCCTTTTAATCTAGAGATAACAATCATTTCCCTGAGTAATCAAATAATTTACATATTTGGATACCTTTATTAGATATATATTTTCATTATTCCTTTTTCCTTCTACAATAAACCTTCATGTACTACCTCTTGTGATTTCATATATGTTAGTCAAAGTGGGCACTTGTTCTTGTTTCTCTTTTTGTTTTGGTCTTGCGTCGGTTGAGTCCCTTCTTTTTCCTATTGTTATCTTGTTTTTTTTCCATCTAGTCTAGTTTTTTAAAAGCCATTGGTCTTTTGTGTCATGATTCGATTTTGAGCATTGTAAGTTCTTGGTAAACAATTTTTTCTTGAACACCTTCAAACAAGCTTGAACTCTATTCAAACATGTTCAAGGTTGTTCAAAGAAGATTATTTACTTATGAAAATATGACAGGTTTATCAAGATGATGAAGGTAATCTACAAGCTGTCAAGTCATGAGGTGTGCTGATACATTAAATTATGGATTTGTGACACATCATTGCAATCAAATTACAAAGTGGAAAAATATGGAGGATCAGAGTTCTTGAACTACATTGAAAAATCTTGAACGGTCATGAAATTTGTTATTTCATTTTCAAAAAAACCCAAAAGAAATTAAGAAGGAAAAGGAAAAGGGAATCTTATGACAGCTCAGCAGTAGGACCCATAGGAAGTTGTGCATTTAATGCTAATAATAGCAAGAAGGTTTGCACGTCTGAGATGTCCAAATAATACTTATTTTCACTAGCATAAGGACTTACATAAATAGTAATTATGGATTACATGCATAAGTTGTCAAATCAAATCATTTTTATCATCATCAACATAAAGATTTATAATAAATGACTAAGTTCTTAGGCTTCTCCTATTTAAGTTGAGTCCTACACTCAGAGTCCTAAATAATTTGTTATTGAGAAACTAGTGGGCGGAGGTAAGGACATTGGAGCTCCTATGATCAGTAAATTCTATAGAGTAAGGTGAGTCTGGCTACCTTTCCGTGATATTTTCAAATTTAATAAGCAGAATAGTGAATAGAGAATTTAAGGCTCTAAAATGATGAAGTCTCCTTTTCATCTATTTGGGAATATATAAAGTTTAGCGTGTGATGGTCATGTAATATCAGACACAGATTTAGAAAATTATAATCTAGAAGGTCTACCAGCCTTTCTTCTATGTTCCCTTAAGGGTACTCCGGCTTTAGAAATCCTACACAGTGGGTTATGCTCACCTACAACTTTCCCTCCCACTGTTGTATACCCCGAGTTGATCCTTGAATATATAAAAAAATTATGACACATAGACAGAATCCATTAAAAAGAAAGATGGTAGCATCCTCATGTCTGTCAATAGGGAAATGGTGTCTTTAGCATTGCAACTCCCAAAAAAGACCTTATGTACCTTTTCCCCTGCACATTCCACCATCAAGTTTAATGAAAAAAAAGATGGAAATCATACTTCTATGGCTAAAATTTAGCCTCTAAACCCACAAAGAGGTGGTTCACAATTACCCATAAAATTCAATAGAAGTCATGTACACCCCTATATAAGTGATATAATGGTTATGCTTCATAGAGTAACAGGATCACAAGTAGCTTATATCTTCTCTGAATGGATGTATTTTTATGTTTAGATTATCTTAGAGGGAAAACAACTCTTAGAATGGGTTGAATTAATTGCTAGCTCTCTTAGGGAACAACTCAATATGTCTAAACTAATTGGTAGTGGTTTCTTTATGTCCTCTTATCTCATGTATTGTTTGGCATATAGAAGACAATGGAATGGAATGCCACATAAACCCTGGGTCATTGATATGTGTGTTTATGAGTACTACCCCATTTTACAAAAGAATAATATTGTTGAAAATTATAGGAGGGTACATGATACATTCATGGGGAAACTCTGTTTTGAGTTAGCAGGAATCTCTATCGAGAGGATCAGCCTAGAAGCTCAAGAATTTGTAACTAAATATGGGAGCTATTATATTCAGTTCCATAAGTTCACCTATATCAGGGTCGGGGGTTTTGACGACTTTCTTATGAGATTGCCTAGGTATGCTTTTGACTATTTTATCCTAGCCCATGTCTGTAGATAGCTTACTATTATTCTAAAGAGGTTCCTCCTTGAAGAAGAATGGGAAAAGGCTTTCCCTATCTCATTAGGAAAATTTTAATGTGGATCAATGGCAGATACAGTAAGCGTAGGGAGTGACCTTCATCATTTTGATTTCAAATATTATACTGAAAGAGTTGGATTTGATAATAAAAACTACGCTAGTGGAAGTTTAGGGCTTAGGTCACATATGTTCCCTATACCTCATTTAGAAGACTTCTAGGAAGATTGTTATGATGAATCATAAGTGGAAGAAAGGAGGCACAGTATGCTATGCATATCTCAAAACTAGTCTATGAGATTACAAATCAATGTAGATGGGGTAACTGATGGCGATTCTAATTTAATTGAACCCAATTTAAAGAAATCAATTGAACAAGGTGATTTTTAAATCAACTAGTCTAAAGAAGAAGAAGAAGATATTGAGAAAATAACTCAACATGTGATTCATCTAACTAAGGAGTGACTGTTAACAAAGAGAAAATAGAAACAACCTAAATATATAACAGATGAAGTTAGAGTTACTTCTTTGTCTTCTCTAGCTTCTATTTCTAATGTATCTACATTAATTGAAAATGTAGGGCTTTTCGAAAAGAAACAAGCTAAAGGTACCAAAAAGAAAGCTATAATAGATCACTTACCAGTGGCTCCTTCTCATAGGTTGATGAGATCAAAGACCAGGTCTAGGATAAAGAAAGCTATGGATCAAGAAAATGTGCAAACTATTAATTTAGATGAGGACAAGTTTCAAGATTTGAATTATCAAATAGATGAAGAAGAATAGGTGGAGAAATATATTTTTAATCTTTTCTATGTGACACTGGAAGTTATTAATACACCAATGAAGACTCCTGAATAGTTGGCTGGGTCTAATAAAACACCTAAATGGTTCGCCAATTCTATACATAAAAAATGTATCTTCATTCTTGTTTCAGTTCATGTCAAAGATATTGTCAATAAGTATATTAAAAAACCCCCAAAGATGAAAAAACTAAAACCCACAGCCTGAATATTTTCCGATGCGAAAACAGGGAAGTGGACTGCCAAAGCAGCCACTTATAGACCAAAAAAAGGAGAACAAGAACTCAAAGCTGGGGACTTTGAGGTCACAAAGGTTGAGTTGGGGACCATGGATTGTACAGATAAAAACCATTTGTTCAAAGAAATGTGTGAGGCCTCACCCTAGACCCACCATGGCTTTTCCATTATCATTATGGTAGCCCTAGTGATTGGCTTAATGTTTTGATTAGCTTAGTAGATTTTACTCATTTAGACAAAGATTTGATTATAGTAGATGAGAATAAATTACATTTTATGATGCTTTCTTACTCACAATGTTGACTTTCTGATACACTATGACTGACATTATGACGATTGATCTAGATGAAATACTGAGATGAGCAATTAGGGAATTTATGTCGATATGAGTTGTTAGGAAAATGAAAATCAAGAAATGAATTAGGTTGAGGTGTGTATTTCATTTTGGGTTAAATGTTAGGTGATGAATTATTGATGACTATTTTATGATATAAATATGAATTCTAATGTATGGTAATTTTGATCTATGAATGTTGGGATGAAGTGATGGATTTTATACGCTTACGTAAGTAACTAGGAAATGGAGATTCGATTTGATTATGATATGATGAGATTTCAATTATGAATCAAAATGTTAATTAATTAGGAGAAGTTTATGAGTGTCATGATGACATTTAATTGTAATCGAATTATATATGCAATGATTATGCTACAAGCTTAATTTAGTGAAGAATTGAATATTCATGATGAGTTGTATGTATGTTATAGATGAATGATTATGCCCGATGAATTGCGAAATTTCATATAAACTATCTTGATCATTAATGTTATGAATTTACATGTATTTCCTTGGACTACTGATGTTGGACCTTAGTGTGTAGGTTATTAGACCATGGTATTTGGAGAACCAGAGCATAGACTTCTATAAATCAATTTGAGCCAAGGTTGCTTCTAGTGAGAAGCCAAAAAACCTCATTGTATTGTATTTAATTCATAAAAGTATGGTGCATGAATGTATTTGATTTATATGTTATTTGTAAATGTGATTTATGTGAGAATGCCCAAGTGGATATGCCACATGGCTTGTGATGTGTCAATTTTAGTTGTGTCACTTGACACTTGTGTGTGTACTTGTGGCCATGACATGTCCACTTGGGGATTGGTTGAACATCAACCTAGGAAGGTACCTTTTAGGATCCCCATGAAAATCACTTGGTTAGGGAGCTTGAGGTTTTTTCATATCAATGAATTTCGAATTTGAGCTTTGTATAGGTTTTTGGGGGGCTTAAAAGGTGTCTAGGGAAGTGTTAGGGCCATTTTTAGTAAGCCCACTTGATATACCTATGGGTAAGGGGCATTTTTCTTCCTAGGAAAACCCCATGTTGACTAAAAGACCCCTCCAAAAGTTGGATTTTCAAAATGGACGAAAATCCACTTTTGAAGCATGGTGTTGGTTAGAGTTCCATTCAATAAAGTGGTAAGTCTTTGGTCCACCTTTTTGGACTACCTTTTTAGAAATCCATATCTGGAAACCATGTAAGAAGCTTGGGAAGGTCATCCAATGAGAGTGAGATCCTATCCCTAGGAGATTGTGTGGAGGCCTTTTTAGAGGGGACTCTTCTTTTGGAAGAGTTTGACACCCACTCTCTAGATTTGGAGACTTAGCTATTTTGGAGAGGAATTTGGAAAGTGAAAAAGCTCTTCATCAAATTTCTTCCATAAGCTTGAATCAAGGTTGGTGGTTTTCTTCATTTGTTGTTTTTGTTTTCATGTTAAGAGAAAGAGCTCTCATGTATGTTATTATTTGTATGAAAAATTTAGTTATTGTGTTTCTCGTAGTGTATGTGTTGAGAACTTGTTATTTTGTGATAATGGAGGTCTTGTGAATCTTAAGTTTGTTGTATTATTATTTGCTTTGTGTTGTTAAAGTGTAGTTTTTATGGAGTTCTTGAGTTTCTTATTTTGAATTGTATTATGGTAGTGTTCTCAAGGCCATAATCACCCTTGGGAGGGAAGAGAAGCCTTGGGGGTGAAGGTATTTTTGGGACGTTCAAGGGTGTAGAGTCTCTCCTTGGATAGGAGAGAGATGAAACATGGATGTATGGGCTCCATGTAGCCATCTTTATTGTTGTTTTATATATTTGGGGTCATAAGGAGTTTTTGTGAGATTGTGTTTGTGGTGAAAGATACATGATGAGGAAGCCAAGTGATCACTTATCTTTTATCATGAGATGTGCTTTCTCCTCTTGAGTATGGTTCCACCTTCACTGCTATTTTTGAGTCATTTGGTGACTCTTGTTTTAGCCTTGGATGGGAGTATAAATGTAGTTTTTTTCTATGTTTTTGTGATTGTGGTTTGTTTGTGTGTGAACCGTTGTCTTTGTGATGTTTCCCCAAGCTCATGGGTGGGTTCTTAGAAGCCTAGGATGGGAGGTGAGCTTCCCATGGTCTTCCCATAAATTTTATTTATAGGATTATTGAGGCTATGATCATGTGGAGAAGGCTCTTTGAGTGGACTTCATTGATGTCATTTTGAAGCAAAATCATTGTGTGGATTGAAAGGTTGATACCACCCAAATCTTGGATATTTATACATAGTTTGGTATTAAATTTATTTTGAGTCTTGAAAGGGTGAACATATCCCTCCTTGTAATAGTTCATCTTGTTCAATATTGTGTTGTTGAAACTTGAAGTGAACTTTTGTATTGAACTTAAGTTGTTCCCTTCCATATCAAGTTGTAGGAAAGTCATGATCTTGTATTGTAATATGTATTCAATGGAGAAATGAGAAATGTATTCCTTCATTTCAAATGTAAAGATCTTGTTGGCTTAGTTTTGTAATATTGTATTTTTAGTTTCATTAATTTCCCCTAGAAAAAAGTCATTGTGAAAATGATTTAGTTATTGTGAAATGAATCCAATGTTAAGAAATGACAACATAGTAGAATGCTTGCTTGAAAAATTGTTTTCGTGAGTGTTCAAATGTTATCAAAGAAAACTCGTTAGAAAACTGAACCTAGAATCAAAAATAAATAGTTAGCATGGTTGATAGATGAAAAGAGAAAGAAATTTGAATTTCAATTGTTTGGTTGTTCTTATGATAACAATTTCATGCTATATTCTTTGTTGATTATTTAGATTAGTAGGAGAAATTCATCCTACATTATGTTCAGAAAGAAAATTAAACTAGACCTATTTCCTCTTAGCTCAAAAAAAATACAAATCAACAATGAGAAAGTTAGAAGAAATCAAAATGAACAAACAAGCAAAGGAAAACAAAAAAAGTAGAAAAATGACCACCCACAAGTCTCTGGAAAATGTATGGGAGAAATCCCATACATTTTCCTAAAAACCACAATCAACAATATAATATTTCCTACTCCTACTTGGCTAAAACAAAATATAATAATGAGTTAGTATAGAAAATGATTAGAGACTATGCTACACTTCCTAGGAATACTAGACCACTTGGGGGACCCACCTACGTTGTCCCTCATAAAGAAAAAAAATATATTTCAAAAAAATGAATATAATAAAAAAAAAAAAAAACTTATGTATATAACCCACATTGATGCTTATTGATTTAATAAAAAAATTACTCTACAAAAAATATTGATAGAAAAAAATATATTAATAAGAAAATATTTTTTTAAAAAAAATTAATTAAATTTAAAAAAAAATCATTTTTTTTTTTTTTTTTGTGGGGGGGGACCTCATGGTCCCCACACCCCCCTCCATATGTTGCCGCGTAGGGGCCCTATGCTGTAGGTACCACCTGCGACATGACAACTATGGGCCTACAATGCAGGCGTCTGCCCTGCCGTGCATGGTGGACCCATGAGGGGCCCATCGCAAGTCCCTTCCAAAGGGACTTTAAAATATAAAGTTTTCTTTTATATATTTTTTAAAAAAGTTTATTTAATAATATTAATTAATATGTAATATAAATTAATATTTAATATTATTAATATATATTACATATTAATTAATTAATATTAATAATTATATTAATATATAATATATTATTAATTAATTTATATATTATTTATTAATTAATTATTATATTTAATTTTATTTTATTTTCCTAAATAATTATATTTATATATAATATGTAATTAATTAATATAATATTAATTAAATTATATATTATTTATTAACTTAATTGCTATAATTCTTATATATTAATAAATATTATGGAGAATATCGGTTTAATACTTTTGCTATTAAAATGATATTTCTTTTGTTTTTAATTGGTTAATATGTTATAATATTAATTAACTTATATAGATTCGTTAATTAATATATATATATATTAATATCATTTTGGGTTAGGTTGATTTAACCCTCTTGTTTAGTGGATTGTTTAAATGGCACGACAATCCATATTCGGTTAGTAGTGAGCATATTGGGGTTATTCATTGAATTATTTTTTAAAAACACTATCATGGGAAAGGTGGGGGGTGACTTAATCCCTTTCCAATTAAGTATTATTTTCAACAATTAAAAAAACCCCTATAATTGTAAATGTAATTGAGACCTTAGCCTTGTGAATTATCGAGGGTTGTTGGACCCTATTCTTCTTCATTTAAGTTCTTCACCTTGACGGAGACAACTTTGTGAAAACCCAGTAGACATCACCGAAAGTAAATCAAGATCTGTACATCCTAACCCATTATGAACTTTGGTTATGCATATCTTTAGTGACCATAAGAATTAAATGTTTATTTCATTCCATCAATTAATGCTCTTGCAACTTAGAGTAGAAACTTTATATTGAAGGTAGCCCTAGACTTGCCAGCCAACCTTAAACTTAAACTTATTTTACCTTTTAAAAGAAAAGTTGGTGTGTTTTTGGAGTGGAATTTTATGGGCATGACACTTGGTATCAGAGCCTAGGTTTCAATGTTGGAACCTAAACCCATTACATTTCTTCAAGTAGACCTAATTTTATATATAGATTTTTGATAAATTTTAATAGTTTTAATAAACAGTATGATGGCCCTTCATTACATTATGAAGGGGACTCTCGAGACCCTTGGGATCCATCAAATTATTATAATTCCAATTCCGTATAGGATGGATCACTTTCACCTTAATTGTTCTCTATAGGATATAGACTAGGGACATCCAAATATCTTAATAACTCAAGTTAAGGGGTCAGAGTAAATTGGAAACATGTTATTGCCTAAGAAGTTCATATAAACTAATATAACGAGTATACCTAGAAGAATAACTTAAGATGGTTATGGACGGATTATGTTTAATATTCATGGATACATGAATTACAATTATTTTGACCACATTATTAAGTAAGATTAAGACATGACTATACACTTGGCATGTATCAAGGAAAGCATTAGTTGTGGAAGGATTCACATGATGCTCAAACAGAGAATAAATTACAGGTTATACAAATGCTCAACATTGGAACCACCTACCCTTATCTTGTTCAAAATTTAACACCTTATTATTTATGATGGAAATGTTGTTATGGTAGTGCTAGCAACTAAAACTGCTTGTGAGTAGAGATTTAGCAACTTCTTTATTGAGAGTCTAGGCTGCATATATTTTTTGATATGTTCTTTTCAACTTCAATAAGAAATACTTTTTCAAGCGCATGTTTATAATAGAAAAGTACCCTAGGAATAAAATGTAAAGTGTAATTTGGCCAAAAGAACGATCAACACTTGTCGACCCCACCTTGGAGATATGAAAGTGAACGCTAATATAGATAAGTAATGGAAGATTCAACTACCTAGAGGTTCCTTTAGATTTCATAAATAAAACTTAAGGGGAGTTCTTAAGAAATTAGTATCAAATTACCAATCAATCTAAGTGCGTAATGACTATAATACGATAGTAAAAAAATAAAGACAATACATGTGTCAATAGAGTTACTTGGTAAATGAATGTGGAGACCCTTATTGGGATTTTCTTCCAAGATGATACAAGGGTCAAGGTGGAAAGGTAACCTAAAATCCATTTGTGTCCTAATATATTGTAAGGTAATTATGAATTACCCGGAAGTAGATGTCAGCTATGAATCAATGAACTACTTGTCAGTGTTTTGTAAATAAAGAATATGAATTGTAATGAAACTTTGGACAAACAAATGACAATTTTTGAGACTCAAATGGAGCTGATAGATATAATATGCATTTAATCTAGCATAAATGAATGACTATCCTATGTTGTTGTAATTATTAGTGCATAAGTAAATTGGAACCTTGTTAATGCATTTACAATAGAATAATATAGAACTTAGGGATTGTACTTTTGGGTAGTCCCTTGTGCATTGCAGAGTTAGCTCAAAAGTAAATCACTTGCTATAAAGTAGAATTTTCTTTTGAGACATGCTATATGGATGACGAATGAGAATATAAAACCTTTGGATGAACGTGCCTAATTGAGTCCAATAAGATGGAGGGCTTGACCTAAACAAACATAAGACATGATTGTGAAAGTGGTTTGTTAAATCCTTATGGATAGTCATCAGACTCTTAAAGTATAACATACTATATGTCTTTACACCGTGAACAAACTGGTAGGCAACCCTCCTCGTGAGTCAATGTAATATGCTTTGGAATCTTGTGTAAAGTAGGTATTAAGTGGTAAATGGAGAGTAGTATGGAAACATAATGAAACATATGTATAATAATATAAATTAACTATTGGAATGCCTTTTGTGATCAGTGAGGTTATATGTGAAGTACCATGAGTGAGTGACTAGTTCTATTAGCTAGGAGCGTAGTGGTGGACATCAAGTGCCAACTCACCAAATAGAGCCACTTGAGAAGTTTCTTGAGGGTTGTGATACTAAAATATTCCTATGAATTAATTGTATTAGTTAGGGTTCTCATAGAATTGTTGTATCTCTGGTCATTCTTATATTCATAAAATTATTAGCCTTATAGGTGTTGTAATAGAGTTGTTTTATGCCTTATTGGCCTAAGTGAGTGGGCCATTTAAATGTTGTTTATGTACCTCATGTAGTTGAGGGTGAGACATAAGTGAACTACATTGCAGTGGGAACTTCTCTCTTGGAGAGGAGGATGTTGTAATGTGAATATCATGATTATATGATTGGACGTAGTAAAAGAACTTATGGAGTAAGTTCAAGACTATTATTAGTAAATAGGCAGTTGTCTCCTGAGTTTTTGTGTGTCTACTTCTCTTTCCAAATAAATATTACCTTGGAAAAAAACCCTTAATTCTTTATCCTTGTCAGGACATAATTGGTATATATTAAATATTGTCATAATAAATGTATAACATGATTTCCCTATCTCCCCCTTAGTGATCTCAGAAGGTCACATAGTTCATGTAATGATTGTGGTACAATATGGATTGCTAAATTTATTTTTCTTTTATTTAACTTTGTTTCATAAGTTTATCTTTTGTGAATTGCCAACAATGTAAAAGTAAATTAAGTTATGTGTTGGTCTGCTTAGCCAAACTTTATTTTTAATGTCCTTATTTGCCTCAAGAACTTTTCTTTACTTATTTTGTGAAATTTTTTTACCAATGTGGCCACTTTTTGAATCTCACTTTGATGGAATGCCCTTTTCAATTTTTAAATTTTAGATTTTACAAGTATATTATGAGGCTCTTATGGTTGCAATTGTTGGCAAGTCCTTTTGTGGTAGGTTGTATGAAGGAGAATATTTGTTGGTGAAATCCATCATATTTTATAAATAGGGTGAAATTGTAAAGAAGTTTCCCATCACAATAGGTTCACCCTTGTCATTAGTGCTATCTATGACCATACTAGTAGCCTTGGTAAGAGTATTTTATGGATTGTGATATGCATAGTCCTTGTAAGATTACTTTATGATCTTTCCTCATAGATATTATGATATTATCAATAAATATAATATAAATTTGGTACAAACTAAGGATATATAGAGTGACAAATGATACCTTTAGCATAATATTGGACCTATACTATGGATATTGAAATTCATAGGGACTAACTTCTAGAGTGATTTTAGCGTACATTTGAGATATGTTTTAAGCAAGATGTCCCTTGTTTTAGTGTGTTTCCTTGTGACCTTAGACCCAACACTAGTGTGTTGAATGGAATTACCTTCTGTGATCTTGTTTCTAGAAGAAGTTATGATAACTATGTAAAATATTATTAGATTGTGATGTTTGGTGAGTAGTTCAATCATACAATGTTAATACTTTTAAATGTTAGAATTGTTTAAAATAAGGCAAAACATAGCCTTCACATGTATCAACATTAGAATTCCTCATTGCATGAGATTAGTGATTCAAACTCTATCTAATGAAATAAGTTGGATGTCAACCCTGGAACTTTAACCCTAAGTGGCGTAACTTCCAGGAGGAAGTTCATGCCTAGGGGGGGAGGATGTGAGCCCTCACCCCAAACTTGCCATGGTTTTTCCATTATCGTTATGGTAGCCCTAGTGATTGGCTTCATGTTTTGATTAGCTTAGTAGATTTTACTCTTTTAGACAAAGATTTGATTACAGTAGATGAGAATAAATTACATTTTATGATGTTTTCTTTACTCACAATGTTGACTTTATGATACACTATGACTGACATTATGATGATTGATCTAGATGAAATACTGAGATGAGCAATTAGGGAATTTATGTCAATATGAGTTGTTAGGAAAATGGAAATCAAGAAATGAAATAGGTTGAGGTGTGTATTTCATTTTGGGTTAAATGTTATGTGATGAATTATTGATGACTATTTTATGATATAAATATGAATTCTAATGTATGGTTATTTTGATTTATGAATGTTGAGATGAAGTGATGGATTTTATACGCTTACGTAAGTAACTAGGAAATGGAAATTTGATTAGATTATGATACGATGAGATTTCGATTATGAATCAAAATGTTAATTACTTAGGAGAATTTTATGAGTGTCATGATGACATTTAATTGAAATTGAATTATATATGCAATAATTATGCTGCAAGCTTAATTTAGTGAAGAATTGAATATTTCATGATGAGTTGTATTTATGTTATAGATGAATGATTATGCTAGGTGAATTATGATATTTTAGATAAATTATCTTGATCATTAATGTTATGAATTTACATGTATTTCCTTGGACTAGTGATGTTGGACCTTTGTGTGCAAAGAATTAGACCATGGTATTTGGGAAACTAGAGCACAGACTTTTGTAAATCATTTTGAGCCAAGTTTGCTTCCAGTGAGAAGCCAAAAAACCTCGTTGAACTGTATTTAATTCATTAAAGTATGGTGCATGAATGTATTTGATTTATATATTATTTGTAAATGTGATTTATGTGAGAATGCCCAAGTGGATATGCCACATGGCTTGTGATGTGTCAATTTTAGTTGTGTCACTTGATACTTGTGTGTGTACTTGTGGCCATGACATGTCCACTTGGGGATTGGTTGAACACCAACCTAGGAAGGTACCTTTTAGGATCCCCATGAAAATCACTTGGTTAGGGAGCTTGAGGTTTTTTCATATCAATGAATTTCGAATTTGAGCTTTGTATGGGTTTTGGGGGGGCTTAAAAGGTGTCTAGGGAAGTGTTAGGGCCATTTTTAGTAAGCCCACTTGATAAACCTATGGGTAAGGGGCATTTTTCTTGTTAGGAAAACCCCATGTTGACCAAAAGACCCCTCCAAAAGTTGGATTTTCAAAATGGCCGAAAATCCACTTTTGAAGCATGGTCTTGGTTAGAGTTCCATCCATTAAAGCGGTAAGTCTATGGTCCACCTTTTTGGACTGCCTTTTTAGAAATCCATATTTGGAAACCATGTAAGAAGCTTGGGAAGGTCATCCAATGAGAGTGAGATCTTATCCCTAGGAGATTGTGTGGAGGCCTTTTTAGAGGGGACTCTTCTTTTGGAAGAGTTTGACACCCTCTCTCTAGATTTGGAGACTTAGCTATTTTGGAGAGGACTTTGGAAAGTGGACAAGCTCTTCATCAACTTTCTTCCATAACATTGGATCAAGGTTGGTGGTTTTCTTCCTTTGTTTTGTTTTTTTTCATGTTGAGAGAAAGAGCTCTCATGTATGTTATTATTTGTATGCAAAATTTAGTTATTGTGTTTCTCGTAGTGTATGTGATGAGAACTTGTTATTTTTTGATAATGGAGGTCTTGTGAATCTTAAGTTTGTTGTACTGTTATTTCCTTTGTGTTGTGAAAGTGTAGTTTTTATAGAGTTCTTGAGTTTCTTGTTTTGCATTGTATTATGGGACTGTTCTCAAGGCCATACTCACCCTTTGGAGGGAAGAGAAGCCTTGGGGGTGAAGGGATTGTTGGGACATTCAAGGGTGTAGAGTCTTTCCTTGGATAGGAGAGGGATGAAACATGGATGTATGGGCTCCATGTAGCCATCTCTATTGTTATTTTGTATATTGGGGGTCATAAAAAGTTTTGTGAGATTGTGTTTGTGGTGAAAGATACATGATGAGGAAGCCAAGTAATGGCTTATCTTTTATCATGAGATGTACTTTCTCCTATTGAGTATGGTTCAACCTTCAGCCCTATTTTTGAGTCATTTGGTGACTCTTGTTTTAGCCTTGGATGGGAGTATAAATGTAGTATTTTTTTATGTTTTTGTGATTGTGGTTTGTTTGTGTGTGAACCCTTGTCTTTGTGATGGTTCTCGAAGCTCAGGGGTGGCTTCTTAGAAGCCTAGGATGGGAGGTGAGCTTTCCATGGTCTTCCCATAAATTTTATTTGCAGGATTATTGAGGCTATGATCATGTGGAGAAGGCTCTTGGAGTGGACTTCATTGATGTCATTTTGAAGCAAAAGCATTGTGTGGATTGAATGCTTGATACCAACCAAATTTTGGATATTTGGAGTTTGGTATTAAATTTATTTTGAATCTTGAAAGGGTGAACATATCCCTCCTTGTAATAGTTCATCTTGTGCAATATTGTGTTGTTGAAACTTGAAGTGAACTTTTCTATTGAACTTAAGTTGTTCCTTTCCATATTAAGTTGTAGGAAAGTAATGATCTTGTATCGTAATATGTATTCAATGGAGAAATGAGAAATGTATTCCTTCATTTCAAATGTAAAGATCTTGTTGGCTTAGTTTTGTAATATTGTATTTTTAGTTTCATTAATTTCCCCTAGAAAAAAGTCATTGTGAAAATGATTTAGTTATTGTGAAATGAATCCAATGTTAAGAAATGAAAACATAGTAGAATGCTTGCTTGAAAATTTGTATTCATGAGTGTTCAAATGTTATCAAAGAAAACTACGTAGAAATCTGAACCTAGTATCAAAAATAAATAGTTAGCATGGATGATAGATGAAAAGAGAAAGAAATTTAAATTTGAATTTTTTGGTTGTTCTTACGATAACAATTTCATGCTATATTCTTTGTTGATTATTTATATTAGTAGGAGAAATTCATACTACCTTATGTTCAGAAAGAAAATTAAACTAGACCTATTTCCTCTGAGCTCAAAAGAAAATACAAATCAACAATGAGAAAGTTAGAAGCAATCAAAATGAACAAACAAGCAAATAAAACCAAAAAAAAAAAGAAAAATGACCACCCATAGGTCTCTGGAAAATGTATGGGAGAAATCCCATACATTTTCCTAAAAACCACAATCAATAATATAATATTTCCTACTCCTACTTGGCTAAAACAAAATATAGTAATGAGTTAGTATAGAAAAGGATTAGAGACTATGCTACATTTCCTAGGAATACTAGACCACTTGGGGGACCCACCTGGGTTGTCCCTCATAAAGAATAAAAATATATTTCAAAAAATAAAAATAAACTTATGTATATAACCCACATTGATGCTTATTGTTTTAATAAAAAAATACTTTACAAAAAAAATATATTAATAAGAAAATATATATTTTTTAAATTAATTAAATTTAAAAAAAAAAACATTTGTGTTGGAGTGGGGGGACCGCGTGGTCCCCACAACCCCCTCCATATGTTGCCGTGTAGGGGCCCTACGCTACAGGTACCACCTGTAACACGATAGGTATGGGCCTGTAATGCAAGCGTCCGCCCTGCCGTGGGCGGTAGACCTGTGAGGGGCCCACCGCCAGTCCCTTCCAGAGGGACTTAAAAAGTTAAGTTTTCTTTTATATTTTTTTTAAAAAATTTTGTTTAATAATATTAATTAATATGTGATATAAATTAATATTTAATTTTATTAATACATATTACATATTAATTAATTAATATTTTTATTTATTAATATTAATAATTATATTAATATATAATATATAATTAATATATAATATATAATTAATTAATAATATATTATTAATTAATTTATATATTATTTATTAATTAATTATTACATTTAATTTAATTTTATTTTTCTCAATATTTATATTTATATATAATATGTAATTAATTAATATAATATTAATTAAATTATTTATTATTTATTAACTTAATTGCTATTATTCTTATATATTAATAAATATTATGGAGAATATCGGTTTAATACTTTTGCTATTAAAATGATATTTCTTTTGTTTTTAATTGGTTAATATGTTATAATATTAATTAACTTATATATATTTGTTAATTAATATATGTATTAATATCATTTTGGGTTACGGTTATTTAACCCTCTTGTTTAGTTGATTGTTTAAATGGCACGACAATCCATATTCAGTTAGTGGTGAGCATAGTTGGGTTATTCATTGAATTATTTTTTTAAAACGCTATCATGGGAAAGGGGGGGTGACTTAATCCCTTTCCAATTAATTATTCTTTTCAACAATTAAAAAAAATCCTATAATTGTAAATTTAATTGAGACCTTAGCCTTGTGAATTATCAAGGGTTGTTGGACCCTATTCTTCTTCATTTAAGTTCTTCACCTTGATGGAGACAACTCTGTGAAAACCTAGTAGACATCACTGAAAGTAAATCAAGATCCGTACATCCTAACCCATTATGAACTTTAGTTATGCAAATCTCTAGTGACCATTAGAATTAAAGGTTTCTTTCATTCCATCAATTAATGCTCTTGCAACTTAGAGTAGAAACTTTATATTGAAGGTAGCCATAGACTTGCTAGCCAACCTTAAACTTAAACTTATTTTACCTTTAAAAAAAAAAGTTGGTGTGTTTTTGGAGTGGAATTTTATGGGTATGACACTAGGTATCAGAGCTTAGGTTTCAACATTGGAACCTAAACCCATTATGTTTCTTCAAGTAGAACCAATTTTATACATAGATTTTTTATAAATTTTAATAGTTTTAATAAATAGTATGATGGCCCTTCATTACATTATCAGGGGGATTCTTGAGACCCTTGGGATCCATCAAATTATTATACTTTCAATTCCTATAGGATGGATCACTTTCACCTTAATTGTTCTCTATAGGAGATAGACTAGGGACATCAAAATATCTTAATAACTCAAGTTAAGGGGTTAGAGTAAATTGGAAACATGTTATTGCATAAGAAGTTCATATAAACTAATATAACGAGTATACCTAGAAGAATAACTTAAGAGGGTTATGGATGAATTATGTTCTGTATTGATGGATACATGAATTAAAATTATTTTAACCACATCATTAAGTAAGATTATAACATGATTATACACTTGACACGTATCCATGAAAGCATTAGTTGTTGAAGGATTCACATAATGCTCGAAAGGAGAATAAATCAGAGGTTATACAAAGGGTCAACATTGGAACCACCTACCCTTATCTTGTTCAAAATTTAACACCTTATTATTTATGATGGAAATGTTGTTATGGTAGTCCTAGCAACTAAAACTGCTTGTGAGTAGACATTTAGCAGCTTCTTTATTGAGAGTCTAGGCTGCATACATTTTATGATATGTTATTTTCAACTTAAATAATAAACACTTTATCAAGCGCATGTTTATAACAGAAGAGTACCCTAGGAATAAAAATGTTAAGTGTAATTTGGCCAAAAGAATGATCAACACTTGTCGACCCCACCTTGGAGATATGAAAGCAAAGGCTAATATAGATAAGTAATGGAAGATTCAACTACCTAAAGGGTCCTTTAGATTTCATAAATAAAACTTAAAGGGAGTTCTTAATAATTTAGTATCAAATTACCAATCAATCTAAGTGCGTAATGACTATAATACAATAGTAAAAAATGAAGACAATACATGTGTCAATAGAGTTACTTGGTAAATGAATGTGGAGACCCTTATTGGGATTTACTTCCAAGATGATACAAGGGTCAAGGTGGAAAGGTAACCTAAAATCCATTTGTGTCCTAATATATTGTAAGTTAATTATGAATTACCCAAAAGTATATGTCAGCTATGAATCAATGACCTTCTTGTCAGTGTTTTGTAAATAAAGAATATGAATTGTAATGAAACTTTGGACAAACAATGACAATTTTTGAGACTCAAATGGAGCCGAAAGAGATAATATACATTTCATCTAGCATAAATGATTGACTATCCTATGTTGTTGTAAATATTAGTGCATAAGTAAATTGGAACCATGTTAATGCGTTTATAATAGAATAATATAGAATTTAGGGATTGTACTTTTGGGTAGTCCCTTGTGCATTGTAGAGTTAGCTCAAAAGTAAATCACCTACTATAAAGTAGAATTTTCTTCTGAGACATGCTATATGGATGACGAATGAGAATATAAAACATTTGGATGAACAAGCCTAATTGAGTCCAATAAGATGGAGGGCTTGACCTAAACAAACATAAGACATGATTGTGAAAGTGGTTTGTTAAATCCTTATGGATAGTCATTAGACTATTTAAGTATAACATACTATATGTCTTTACACCATGAACAAACTGGTAGGCAACCCTCCTTGTGAGTCAATGTAATATGCTTGGGAATCTTGTGTAAAGTAGGTATTAAGTGGTAAATGTAGAGTAGTATGGAAACATAATGAAACATATGTATAATAATATAAATTAACTATCATAATGCCTTTTTTGATGAGTGAGGTTATATGTGAAGTAACATGAGTGAGTGACTAGTTCTATTAGCTAGGAGCGTAGTGGTGGACATCAAGTGCCAACTCATCAAATAGAGCTACTTGAGAAGTTTCTTGAGGGTTGTGATACTAAAATATTCCTATGAATTAATTATATTAGTTAGGGTTCTCGTAGAATTGTTGTATCTCTGGTCATTCCTATATTCGTAAAATTATTAGCCTTATATGTGTTGTAATAGAGTTGTTTTATGCCTTATTGGCCTAAGTGAGTGGGCCATTTAATTTTTGTTTAAGTACGATGATGTACTTCATGTAGTTGAGATTGAGACATAAGTGAACTACATTGTAGTGGGAGCTTCTCTCTTGGAGAGGAGGATGTTGTAATGTGAATATCATGATTATATAATTGGACGTAGTAAAAGAACTTATAGAGTAAGTTCAAGACTATTATTAGTAAATAGGCAGTTGTCTCCTTAGTTTTTGTGTGTCTACCTCTCTTTCCAAATAAATATTTCCTTGGAAAAAAACCCTTAATTCTTTATCCTTGTCAGGACATAATTGGTATATATTAAATATTTTCATAATAAATGTATGGCATGATTTCCCCATCTCCCTCTTAGTGATCTCAGAAGGTCACATAGTTCATGTAATGATTGTGGTACAATATGGATTGCTAAATTTATTTTTCTTTTATTTAACTTTGTTTCATAAGTTGATCTTTTGTGAATTGCCATCAATGTAAAAGTAAATTAAGTTATGTGTTGGGCTACTTAGCCAAACTTTATTTTTAATGTCCTTATTTGCCTCAAGTACTTTTCCTTACTTATTTTGTGAAATTTTTTTACCAATGTCACCACTTTTTGAATCTCACTTTGATGGAATGCTCTTTTCAATTTTTAAATTTTAGATTTTACGAGTATTCGATGAGGCTCTTATGGTTGCAATTGTTGGCAAGTCCTTTTGTGGTAGGTTGTATGAAGGAGAATATTTGTTGGGGAAATCCATCATATTTTATAAATAAGGTGAAATTGTAAAGAAGTGTCCCATCACACTAAGTTCACCCTTGTCATTAGTGCTATCTATGACCATACTAGTAGCCTTGGTAAGAGTATTTTATGGATTGTGATATGCATAGTCCTTGTAAGATTACTTTATGATCTTTCCTCATAGATATTATGATATTATCAATAAATATAATATAAAGTTGGTACAAACTAAGGATTTGTAGAGTGACAAATGATACCTTTAGCATAATATTGGACCTATACTATGGATATTGAAATTCATAGGGACCAACTTCTAGAGTGATGTTAGCATACATTTGAGATACGTTTTAAGGAAGATGTCCCTCATTTTAGTGTGTTTCCTTGTGACCTTAGATGAAACACTAGTGTGTTGAATGGAATTACCATCTGTGATCTTGTTGCTAGAAGAAGTTATGATAACTATGTAAAATACTATTAGATTGTGATGTTTGGTGAGTAGTTCAATCGTACAATGTTAATACTTTTAAATGTTAGAATTGTTTAAAATAAGGCAAAACATAGCCTTCACATGTATCAACATTATAATTCCTCATTGCATGAGATCAGTGATTCGAAATCTATCTAATGAAATAAGTTGGATGTCAACCCTGGAACTTTAACCCTAAGTGGTGTAACTTGTAGGAGGAAGTTCATGCCTATTGGGGGAGGATGTGAGGCCTCACCCTAGACCCGCCATGGCTTTTCCATTATCGTTATGGTAGCCCTAGTGATTGGCTTAATGTTTTGAGTAGCTTAGTAGATTTCACTCTTTTAGACAAAGATTTGATTACAGTAGATGAGAATACATTATATTTTATGATGCTTTCTTTACTGACAGTGTTGACTTTATGATACACTATGACTGACATTATGATGATTGATCTAGATGAAATACTGAGATGAGGAATTAGGGAATTTATGTCAATATGAGTTCTTATGAAAATGAAAAACAAGAAATGAATTAGGTTGAGGTGTGTATTTCATTTTGGGTTAAATGTTAGGTGATGAATTATTGATGACTAATTTATGATATAAATATGTATTCTAATGTATGGTTATTTTGATTTATGAATTTTGAGATGAAGTGATGAATTTTATACGCTTATGTAAGTAACTAGGAAATGGAAATTTGAGGACCCTATCCCCAAAAAAATTAGGGAGAAAAGAAAGGTGAAGATTGAGGATGAGATGGAACCAGAGACAAGTAAGAAGAGAAGGATTAAAAGAGAGAAACTCCCAGCTACCCCTCACAAATCGAGAGGAAAGGGTTTTATTGTGGAAGACAGTGAGAAGGAGACTGAAGAGGAAGAGATAAGTTATGAGAAAGAGGAAGAGGAAAGGAATGAATGGATTGAGGAGGGGAATGATGAAAATGAGGAGAATAGTGATGATGAAGATGATGATAAGGAGGAAGCAGAGGAGGAAGAGGAAGGAACCCTTGATGGCTCTTCACAAGATGTAACTAAAGACACCCCTGTTATCATCGAGGATGCTAAGAAAGAAGAGGTGAGTACTATTTCTGTGGAGGAGATTTTTTATCCTTTAGAATGTTCCTGAGGAGGGAAAAATGAATAATGCTATGTCTGAGATGGGGGAAGGAAAAATCAGTGAGGAGGAATTTAAAGATGATGATGCTTTTTCGAAGGGTTTCAAGGGTGGTCAAGAGAAGGATGGAAAGGAAGCTAGTTTTTTTCCTTCGGCTAGTGAAACTAGAGAGGAGACCTCTTTAAGAGGGGTGGATGGGAAGGATGAGAAGGTCATGCTGGAGAAAAACAATAATAAAGAGGAATCTGGAATTGTTTAGAGGGATGACATTCCGATTAAGGAGAAGATCAATGTGGAGAAACAGGAGGAGAATAGGGACTGGAAGAAGGAAATGCAGGAAATGGAAATCCATATCCAGGATATGGGAAAAAATATGAATAACATGAATACTAAAATGGGTATTATGGAGAATAAGTTTTTGGATAAGGTCAAAAATAAAGATACTAAGGATGATGGTACTGCTGAGATGAATAAGAAGGTTAAAGATAAGATGAAAGATTTAGAGACTAAAATCAATAACAATGACAACATGATAAGAGGTGTCCTAAATCATAGCAATGAGGGTCTGAAGGTGACCATTAAGAATTTGAAGGTGTTGCAAAATTACCTAGAAAGGAATATGCTGGAAAAAATTACTATCACTATTGAGGAGGATGCTAGAAATACAGGGCCAGGGATAAGAACTAGAGGTCGCATCCAGAGAAAGGTCCTAGAAAAACCTACTGAGCTGAAGGAAATGCAAGATGCTCTCTAGAAGATGGAAGATCTCTAGAAGAAGGCTAAGGAAATGATAAAAGATAAATAGTTTGCTCGGGCAGGTTAATTTTTTGTTGTTAGTTTGTTTGTCTGTTGTAGTTTTTTTTCCAGCTGTTAGACTTTTGTTCGCTGTTGTGGGTTTCCAGTAGTTGTTTCATTTTGTTGTCTTTTTTGCTCTATACTTTGTTGTTTTAAACTCTAGTTTTGGGTCCATGTAAAACCTATTTTTATCTTAGTCAAAAACTAGGAAATGGAAATTTGATTCAATTATGATATGATGAGATTTCGATTATGAATTGAAATGTTAATTAATTAGGAGAAGTTTATGAGTGTCATGATGACACTTAATTGCAATTGAAATATATATGCAATGATTATGTCGCAAGCTTAATTTAGTGAAGAATTGAATATTTCATGATGAGTTGTATGTATGTTATAAATGAATGATAATGTCAGGTGAATTATGATATTTCAGATAAATTATCTTGATCATTAATGTTATGAATTTACATGTATTTCCTTGGACTACTGATGTTAGACCTTAGTGTGCAGGGAATTAGACCATGGTATTCGAGGAACCAGAGCATAGACTTCTGTAAATCAATTTGAGCCAAGGTTTCTTCTAGTGAGAAGCCAAAAACCTCATTGTATTTTATTTAATTCATAAAAGTATGGTGCATGAATGTATTTGATTTATATGTTATTTTTAAATGTGATTTATGTGAGAATGCCCAAGTGGATATGTCACATGGCTTGTGATGTGTCATTTTTAGTTGTGTTACTTGACACTTGTGTGTGTACTTGTGGCCATGACATGTCCACTTGCGGATTGGTTGAACACCAACCTAGGAAGGTAACCTTTAGTATCCTCATGAAAATCACTTGGTTAGGGAGCATGAGGTTTTTTCATATCAATGAATTTCGAATTTGAGCTTTGTATGGATTTTTGGAGGGCTTAAAAGGTGTCTAGGTAAGTGTTAGGGCCATTTTTAGTAAGCCCACTTGATACACCTATGGGTAAGGGGCATTTTTCTTCCGAGGAAAACCCCATGTTGACCAAAAGACCCCTCCAAAAGTTGGATTTTCAAAATGACCAAAAATCCACTTTTGAAGCATGGTCTTGGTTAGAGTTACATCCAATAAAGTGGAAAGTCTTTGGTCCCCCTTTTTGGACTACCATTTTAGAAATCCATATTTGGAAACCATGTAAGAAGCTTGGGAGGGTCATCCAATGATAGTGAGATCCTATCCCTAGGAGATTGTGTGGAGACTTTTTTAGAGGGGACTCTTCTTTTGGAAGAGTTTGACAACCACTCTCTAGATTTGGAGACTTAGCTATTTTGGAGAGGGCTTTGGAAAGTGGAAAAGCTCTTCATCAAATTTCTTCCATAAGCTTGGATCAAGGTTGGTGGTTTTCTTCATTTGTTTGTTTTTATTTTCATGTTGAGAGAAAGAGCTCTCATGTATGTTATTCTTTGTATGCAAAATTTAGTTATTGTGTTTCTCATAGTGTATGTGTTGAGAACTTGTTATTTTGTGATAATGGAGCTCTTGTGAATCTTAAGTTTGTTGTAGTGTTATTTCCTTTGTGTTGTGAAAGTGTAGTTTTTATGGAGTTCTTGAGTTTCTTGTTTTGCATTGTATTATGGGAGTGTTCTCAAGGCCATACTCACCCTTGGGAGGGAAGAGAATCCTTGGGGGTGAAGGGATTGTTGGGACATTCAAAGGTGTAGAGTCTCTCCTTGGATAGGAGAGGGATGAAACATGGATGTATGGGCTCCATGTAGCCATCTCTATTGTTGTTTTGTATATTGGGGGTCATAAGGAGTTTTGTGAGATTATGTTTGTGGTGAAAGACACATGATGAGGAAGCCAAGTGATGGCTTATCTTTTATCATGAGATGTACTTTCTCCTCTTGAGTATGGTTCCACCTTCAGCCCTATTTTTGAGTCATTTGGTGACTCTTGTTTTAGCCTTGGATGGGAGTATAAATGTAGTTTTTCTTTTTGTTTTTGTGATTGTGATTTGTTTGTGTGTGAACACTTGTCTTTGTGATGGTTCCCCAAACTCGGGGGTGGCTTCTTAGAGGCCTAGGATGGGAGGTGAGCTTCCCATGGTCTTCCCATAAATTTTATTTATAGGATTATTGAGGCTATGATCATGTTGAGAAGGCTCTTGGAGTGGACTTCATCGATGTCATTTTGAAGAAAAAGCATTGTGTGGATTGAAAGCTTGATACCACCCAAATCTTGGATATTTGTAGTTTGGTATTAAATTTATTTTGAGTCTTGAAAGGGTGAGCATATCCCTCCTTGTAATAGTTCATCTTGTTCAATATTGTGTTGTTGAAACTTGAAGTGAACTTTTGTATTGAACTTAAGTTGTTCCTTTCCATATCAATTTGTAGGAAAGTAATGATCTTGTATTGTAATATGTATTCAATGGAGAAATGAGAAATGTATTCCTTCATTTCAAATGTAAAGATCTTGTTGGCTTAGTTTTGTAATATTGTATTTTTAGTTTCATGAATTTCTCCTTGGAAAAAGTCATTGTGAAAATGATTTAGTTATTGTGAAATGAATCCAATGTTAAGAAATGAAAACATAGTAGAATGCTTGAAAATTTGTATTCATGAGTGTTCAAATGTTATCAAAGAAAACTCCTTAGAAATTTGAACCTAGTATCAAAAATAAATAGTTAGAATGGTTGATAGATGAAAATAGAAATAAATTTAAATTTTCAATAGTTTGGTTGTTCTTTTGATAACAATTTCATGCTATATTCTTTGTTGATTATTTAGATTAGTAGGAGAAATTCATCCTACCTTATGTTCTGAAAGAAAATTAAACTAGAGCTATTTCCTCTTAGCTCAGAAAAAATACAAATCAACAATGAGAAAGTTAGAAGAAATCAAAATGAACAAACAAGCAAAGGAAAACAAAAAAAGGTAGAAAAATGACCACCTAGAGGTCTCTGGAAAATGTATGGGAGAAATCCCATACATTTTCCAAAAAACCACAGTCAATAATATAATATTTCCTACTCCTACTTGGCTAAAACAAAATATAATAATGAGTTAGTATAGAAAAGGATTAGAGACTATGCTACACTTCCTAAGAATACTATACCACTTGGGGGACCCACCTGGGTTGTCCGCCATAAAGAAAAAATATATATTTCAAAAAAATGAATATAATAAAAAAAATAAACTTATGTATATAACCCACGTTGCTGATTGTTTTAATAAAAAAAATAGTTTACAAAAAAAATTGATAGAAAAAAATATATTAATAAGAATTTTTTTTTTTTTAAAAAAAAATTAAATTTAAAAAAAACAAACATTTGTTTTCGGGGCGGGGGGGCGGGGGACCGCAAGGTCCCCGCACACCCCTCCAAACACTGCCACACAGGGGCCCTGTGCTATAGGTACCACCTGCAACACGATAGGTATGAGCCTCAAACGCAGGCGTCCACCCTGGCATGGGCGGTCGACCCATGAGGGGCCCACCGCCAGTCCCTTCCAAAGGGACTTTAAAATATTAAGTTTTCTTTTATATTTTTTTTAAAAAAAATTGTTTAATAATATTAATTAATATGTAATATAAATTAATATTTAATATTATTAATATATATTACATATTAATTAATTAATATTTTTATTTATTAATATTAATAATTATATTAATATATAATATATAATTAATTAATAATATATTATTAATTAATTTATATATTATTTATTAATTAATTATTATATTATATTTTATTTTATTTTTCTCAATAATTATATTTATATATAATATGTAATTAAATTATATATTATTTATTAACTTAATTGCTATAATTCTTATATATTAATAAATATTATGGAGAATATCGGTTTAATACTTTTGCTATTAAAACGGTATTTCTTTTGTTTTTAATTGGTTAATATATTATAATATTAATTAACTTATATATATTCATTAATGTATTAATATCATTTTGGGTTAGGTTGATTTAACCCTCTTGTTTAGTTGATTATTTAAATGGCACGACAATCCATATTCGGTTAGTAGTGAGCATATTGGGGTTATTCATTGAATTATTTTTTAAAAACGCTATCATGGGAAAGGGGAGGGGTGACTTAATCACTTTCCAATTAAGTATTATTTTCAGCAATTAAAAAAACCCCTATAATTATAAATTGAATTGAGACCTTAGCCTTGTGAATTATCGAGGGTTGTTGGACCCTATTCTTCTTCATTTAAGTTCTTCACCTTAACGGAAACAACTCTGTGAAAACCTAGTAGACATCGCCGAAAGTAAATCAAGATCCATACATCCTAACCCATTATGAACTTTGGTTATGCAACTCTCTAGTGACCATTAGAATTAAAGGTTTCTTTCATTCCATCAATTAATGCTCTTGCAACTTAGAGTAGAAACTTTATATTGAAGGTAGCCCTAGACTTGCTAGCCAACCTTAAACTTAAACTTATTTTACCTTTTAAAAAAAAAGTTGGTGTGTTTTTGGAGTGGAATTTTATGGGCATGACAAAATGGCTTGGTAAATGTTGTTTACTTCATGGCAAGACGGTAAAGAAAAGAAGGAATTAAAGCAGATAATTGTGATGCTATCTCAATTCATAAACACTTTTTGCAGTTTTGATGCAACTCCCTTGATATAGTCTCCCCATATGTTTGATCCAAACTCAACAAAGAGAAAAAATCTATTGAATCAAGTTCAATGTGGCCGAGCTCTGGTGTCTTCAGTGGATGAATGGATGAATGGATGAATGAAGTGATCAACAATGGTCTCAAATACATTAAATATTCTCTGGCCATTCTCAATGATGTTCAAACCCTGATAGGAGAGATGCAAGCACAACGAAAAGTATGGGATAGAGAAGAGGAAAAAGGAATTTCTACCATGTCAAAATTCCTAGATATTGAGAAGTATGGGTTCACTAAGTTTTGTACTAAGAAAGTGTTGGAAATATTCAGGAATCAACCAAGTTACTGAGAGGGGAGGGGTGAATCAGTAACTTCAAAATTTTCTTTCAGATGTATTAACATATAGTTTACTTTATCCTTTTGCATATAGAAAGCATGAAACTTAAAAGCATTCACAACAATGACACATAGATTTGGTTACCCAGAAACCTTCCAAAAGAAAGTAAAACTGGGGTGGGGATGAAACCCACAAAGCTTTAGTACTGCAGTATAAAGTTGGCCGGTTAAGGCTTACATTGATCACTTCTGATGATCTGCCCTGCTAGGAGCAATAAGGATTGCTAAATCCACCCTGTTAAAGGATTTTTACAAACTTACAAAAGAAGTATGTACTCGGTAAAGAGATTTTACAAAAGACTGTTAAGTCTACCCGGTTAAAGGATTTTAGTACTGATTCACCTGTTAGGATGAAATAGTAGATCTCTTACTTTGCAACTGGATTGCTGAATGAGATTCGTTGATGTACTGATCACCTTCTATGATGAATTTGTCTTTGCTGCTCCTTATACTGCTGTAGCCCTTTGTAATTCACTTATCTCTACCTTTCTCTCTTTTTCATATTCATACTCATACTAATTACATCTTGGTATTTTTACAACATTGTTTATATACAAGTCTAAACAATTAATTACAATTACAAAGTCAGCTTGACAAATAAACATAAGTGCTACTAAGTCGGCCCAAGTATGGTTACACGGTTCCTGCAAACTAACTCGGTGACTTTCTGATACTCGGCATCCACTGCATTACTCGGCATCATCATGCACTCGGTAGAAGTGAAGGCTCGGTTCATACTAACCACTTGGTAGGTTTTGAACTCCGTAAATACTGGTGACTCGGTAGACATAATGTTACTCGATTTACACTATCTTGCTCGGTTTGCACTATTCTGCTCGGTTTGCACTGTTCTGCTCAGTTTGCATTGTTCTGCTCGGTTTGCACTGTTCTGCTCGGTTTGCACTCAGAATGCAAATAAGTGTTGTCACTAGTGGCAATCCTGCTTAATGCCAACAATCTCCCCCTTTGGCATTAGTGATAAAAACACTTATTGCCCAAAACTTATGTACATGAACCATGCTGAGATTTATTTTGATTTTTCAAAATTTGTCTTTATCATAGGGCTTTATAAATTATCTCCCCCTTTCAATGTACTAACTTTTTCTTCTATACATATCTCCCCCTTTTTGGCGATAATGCCAAAGGTGTATATACAAGTGTTTTACAGAGAGAATCCAAAATTTGATAGAAAAATAGAATGTACCTTCATTATCAGTACCAGGGTTCTGTCCCAATTTTCTTGCAGAATCTTGCATGTTTGGATTGCAATTTGGACTTTTGCAGAGAGTGTAATCATGTGATCTACTATTGAGAACTAATCATCATGAATTAATGTTTTGGAATGTTCAATGTGCTTATACATTGTATTCATGATGGGAAGGATCATGTTCTGAATGTCTAACAGTGTGGACTAGATCCTTGTGTCTTCTTTCAGTAGTTCTGACTGCATATTTGATAGGAATGAGATTTTCATGTGATGAGCAGAGTTTGAACTTGGTTCAAGTTGCAGCTTCTGTATGCTAATCTTCAAATCCTCATCAATTTTATTCATTTTATCCTTGACATCCTTGGTGAACTCGGCAACATTGCATAGTCTGACCAAAAGAGAGGTAACATTCGAATAGGAAGATTCAATGTTTGTCAAAACTGAAGACAATTCTGCTTGATTAATAGCTATGTGCTGAGCAATGTGCTCAAGCACTTTATTGTTGAATTTCTTCTCAGCTTTTTCAACTAACTTGTCTGTCCTAGATGAATCCTCATTGTACTTATTTACCACTTCTGCTAATTGTAACAAAACATGTTGAGAGGAGTCTACTTCAATACCTAATGCTTCTGACAAAATGTCCTTAGCATCCTTAATGATTTTATATTCCTTGTCTCTCTCCTCTTTAAGTTTCTTTTGCTTCGCTTTCCTTTGGAGGATTTCACCTATATTTTGCATTTGATCTGCTGATAGATTTGCAAAATCCAATGTTGGAATCTCTATTTCCTCATCTAGGTCTATATCCTCTACTATATTCTTGCCCAAAAATCTTATACTCGGTTGAGCCTTAGGCTTATCTATACTTAATGCCTTAGTAGTAGTGACAGTAGACATAGTAGGACTGGCTATAGAGAATGGTATACTGTCTACTGGAGAACAAGTATTTACACTTGTAGAATCAAAAACTAGAATACTTACTGCTGGAAAACTTGATGAAGTAGGAGACTGCAACTCGGTAGAAGAAATAGTAGTTACTTCTGTTGTTGCTATAGGTGATTGGAAAAATGTTGAAGTTGTCACAACCATGCTTGAAGGTGCCTCCGGGCTAGATGTAGTAACTTTTGCTGGAGAGGTAGGAAGTGATGCAATGACTTTTGCCGCTATCCTCACAGTATCATCTACCTCAGTGGCTTCTTCCTGTTCATCACTATCATCTTCAATGTCTTTTATTATAACTGTTTCAGTACTCAGTTGGTGAAGATGGTATATGTTCTTCCATGTGGCATTTGCAGCCTTCACAACCGATTCAATATTGTTAATCAGAATTAAACAAGTATTGAACTTCAGTGTCATCTTATTTTCATTCTCCTTCAATGCCTTCTTTATTTCATCATTTTTCAAGCTGGGCATTAACTGTCTTAGGGTTTGATCAAATATGTCTTTTACAGTTTGCCTTGCATTGGCCCATCTCATTTTTACTTGATCTAATAAAGCTACTAGAATCTGTGGGGCTATTTCATCAGGAGAGTATTTCCACTGTCCCATCTTTTCAATGACAGCATCTTCAATCTCCTTTTGTTCTGTTTCCGATCTTATTTCATATTTTAAAGATTTTATATTACTTACTCCAGATCCTGATCCTTCTCTAAAAAGTTTGATCTTCTCTTGAAGGGTTAGAGGAGGCTTTTTGAATATTATATATTTGTCCTATTTGTTTGCTTTACCCCTTGCACTTCTCCTTGTAAATACAGCAGTGGGAGGCTTAGGTGCCTTGGTGATGAATACCTTTCCTTTCTTCTTTGTAGGTTCTGGTTCCTTTGTTTTCTCATCCTTTTCCTCTTCTTCTTCAGTGTCTTCTCCTCTGTCCTCGGTTAGCATTTGCATTTTGGCTATCCTCTTTTTTCCTTTATTTACTACCTGTGGAAGCTTTATGCTTAATTCAATTCTCACTTTTGCTTCTTCATATGTCCCAAAAAATGGAGCTTTGGGATTAACAGGCTGATTAAGGAGGGCTTCAATGATATTCTTTGTTTCATCAATGTTTACCTCATAAGGAAGAGGTTTTACATGTACAATCCTCAGTTTAGCTGCTTGAATGTATACTCTATCACAGTCCACCATGAAACAAATATCATCCTTATAATCTTCTACCAACTTCTACGGTATCCAGAATCTGTCGTTCATTTTCTCCTTGAAAGACTCAAAATAACTATCCATGATGCTCTCAAAATTTTCACCCATTTCTGAAATATATTCATTTATCTCATAAAGAACTGGCACATCTTTTCTCCATACAACTTTTCCTTTGGAAGGGAAGAATTTCTGAACATAGAAAAATAAACAGACCAGTAGAGATCCAAACTTGCATGGATTGTTTTTGGAAGTTTGAATGCTTTCCATGTTCTTGTTAAACTGTTTTAACAACAAATCTGCAAGGTCAAATGATAAATTATTCTTGACCACTTTGTATGCTAGGTCTATGGCTTCACAGGAGACACTATTCTGTCGACTTGAACTATATATTTTATGGGCAATGATGTGTGTTCCAAACTTCAGTTTAGCATCAGTAATGCTGCTTACTTTCATGCCTCTACCGTCCCACTCAGCTAGGGTTTTCTTCTCCAGTTCCAGCCGACCTAGGGTTTTGGTAGTTTTAGCTTTGTTTAACATGGGAAGATCGCTGATTTGGTGAATCATCTTCTTAGTGATCTCTATGGGTTTCTCAAGCCAAATCTTGCCTTCATGTACACGGCTGAGAATGTATCTAACCCATTTCTCCTGAAAGTTTCGAGGTAAATGTGCAATGTGAACTAATCCCTTGTCTTCTAGATGTTTGTGCTTGGGTTTTAGAATACCATTCACACACAATATCTAGCTCTAGGTTTCCCATCTCTTGAATTGCACAATTGAAATGATTGCGAATATCGTTAACAAGTAGTACCTTAGGAGGAATCTGAGATTGAGCTCCATTCAGGTCTAGGGCTGTTGCAATTGCGGGCATGAGTTTGAAATCTGGTGCTTTCCATTCCCCTGGGATTATCATTTCTGATCCTTTCTTCGCTGAAGTGCTGGATGATGCCATGGTAGTTCACAGAGAATTCTTTCCGTAAAAGTGTTTGAATCGCTGGATTGCTCTTGAAATTTTCTGCTCTCAAAATGCTAAAGTTCACGGTGAAGAATGAGTTTGATTTCTTGCCTTTTGTTTACAACTTTGTCATTAATGCTCAGTACAAATTAGGGTATGAATTTTGACAGACTGTCACCCACTATGAATTAATTGCTTGGTAAAGACTTCGCAACTCGGTGAACTTGAGAATTCATATTGCTCCGACCTTGCTCGGTAATCATATTAGACCATTCCTGACCTTGCTCGGTGAAAACTGATACCGACCTTCCTGTGATCTTATTGCATCTTGTATGCTGATTTAGATCTTTCTTTTAATTTAGTTCTGAAACTGCTTGAAATTTGTCTATGAGAATACAATTCCAGTGCTTTCTTGGAAATTTAGTTTGAGTCGGTAGAGCCACCCATTCCATTACTTGGACTGGTTTGCTCGGTAGATTTAGGAATCCACTATTGTCTCATCTGTTTCCTGACCTTAGTTGCTTCATTCTTCTTTCCATCTTCAACTTCACTAGCATTCATGCAATTTCTAGCTATATGACTGAGTTTAGTGCATTTGAAGCATCTTATGGTAGTATCTCTTTTCCTTAGATGATGTTTTATGCAGTTCATGCCAATGTGTCCATATTCTCCATAGTAATGACATCTACACCAGGTGTTGTAATCCCATCCAAACATTGCTTTCATAATTTGTTCTGCTGGATTGAATGTTTTGGATCTACACTCGGATGCCTTGTGACCTTGTTTGTTGCATTTGTGACAATTACCTCTGAATCTTGGTTTTTCCCTGCATTCATTTGCTTTGTGACCATGCTGATTGCAGTTGTAGCATTTTCCATTGAATTCTGCTTTTTCATTTCTCCAACATTTATTTGAAGTATGTCCTATTTTGCCACAATGATTACAAGTAGGTTTCTGATTTCTTTGAGTACCTTGCTTAGAAGATTCACCTTCTCCTTTGTATCCAAGTCCTGCTTTTCCTTTTTGCCTATGAAGATTTCGATCATACAGCTGATTTAAGTCTTCTTGGCTTTTCAGCATTCCTTCATTGATTTGTTTTTCAGTTTTTAGGTCATCCACCAATCTTAGATTGATTTGCTTTTCAGATCTTAGTTCTTCTCTTGTGCTTTCTATTTCTGATCTTAAAGTCAGAATTTCCTCATTTGTATGGGAGATCTGATCAATTAGGTTTTCTAGCTGAAGGATTTTATTTTGGACTTCATTGTTCCTTCCATCCAATTCATCTTTCAACTTGTTTCTTTGTTCTAAGATCTCACAAAATCTTGTAGAGTGTAGTTCTTGTTCTCTTTTTAATTTTCTCACTTCTTCCTGCAGAGACCCATTCTTTTCTAGGAGTTCTTTGACGGCATTGTTTGCTTCATCTAAGCTATCTGAGGGAAAAAGATCTTCAATCTTTTCTTCAATGTAATTATGATCATTCATCTGATTTGCAAGTTCCTTCCTTCTTCTTAGGGATTGGGAAAGATGTTCTTTTACTTCTTTAAGTTTAGCTATGGCCATTTCCAAATCTAGCTTTTCATTTTCAATCACCTTGTTCAGTTTGAATACCTCCATTGTCCTGGATCTTTGCTCAAGCTAGTTAAGCTTTATCTTGAGAACCAATATAGCTCTGATACCAATTGTTGGAAATATTTAGGAATTAACCAAGTTACTGAGAGGGGAGGGGTGAATCAATAACTTCAAAATTTTCTTTCAGAGTATTAACATATAGTTTACTTTATCCTTTTGCATATAGAAAGCATGAAACTTAAAAGCATTCACAACAATGACACATAGATTTGGTTACCCAGAAACCTTCCAAAAGAAAGTAAAACTGGGGTGGGGATGAAACCCACAAAGCTTTAGTACTGCAGTATAAAGTTGGCCAGTTAAGGCTTACATTGATCACTTCTGATGATTTGCCCTGCTAGGAGCAATAAGGATTGCTAAATCCACCCTGTTAAAGGATTTTTACAAACTTACAAAAGAAGTATGTACTCGGTAAAGAGATTTTACAAAAGACTGTTAAGTCTACCCGGTTAAAGGATTTTAGTACTGATTCACCTGTTAGGATGAAACAGTAGATCTCTTACTTTGCAACTGGATTGCTGAATGAGATTCGTTGATGTATTGATCACCTTCTATGATGAATTTGTCTTTGCTACTCCTTATATTGCTATAGCCCCTTGTAATTCGCTTATCTCTTCCTTTCTCTCTTTTTCATATTCATACTCATACTAATTACATCTTGGTATTTTTACAACATTGTTTATATACAAGTCTAAACAATTAATTACAATTACAAAGTCGGCTTGACAAATAAACATAAGTGCTACTAAGTCAGTCCAAGTATGGTTACACGGTTCCTACAAACTAACTCGGTGACTTTCTGATACTCGGCATCCACTGCATTACTCGGCATCATCATGCACTCGGTAGAAGTGAAGGCTCGGTTCATACTAACCACTTGGTAGGTTTTGAACTAGGTAAATACTGGTGACTCGGTAGACATAATGTTACTCAATTTACACTGTCCTGCTCAGTTTGCACTGTTCTGCTCGGTTTGCATTGTTCTGCTCGCTTTGCACTATTCTGCTCGGTTTGCACTGTTCTGCTCAGTTTGCACTCAGAATGCAAATAAGTGTTATCACTAGTGGCAATCCTGCTTAATGCCAACAGAAAGTTGTGAAACCTTCTGAGGAATCCACTTTCTTTTTCCTAAGAAGAAATATTAGCTGGCGCATGACTACTATTAGGAGTACCATATTTGAAACCAAAGACTGTGAGAATGAAATCAAATAGGTACAAAAACCCATGCTAAATGAGTTAAAGCTAATTAACTTCGCTCATGTATATTCAACCAATTATGGTGAGAAGTAATAAAATGTATCTCTGGAAGTGTTTGAAGCTAATATGAATAAAATCAAGGAGACCATTAATCTGAAAGCTTCAAATTTCACACAAATGGCTAGAATCGAGTCCCTACTATATCTATGCATTAATCAACTTCCTGTAATGATTGAGAAGGTTAAAAAATTGAAATGGACTAAAGAAGTTTCAATGACAAGAATTTTAAACATGAAGATTCCCCATTTGCCTCTTGCAAAGGAGATCATTTAGGCATATAAACAATGGGAGGTGACCCATTTTGTTGCAGGTGAAGGAGAATATCCCGCTAGTGGTGAGGAACGTGAAATTGATAAGGAGCATGATCTGGAGATTTAGTTATTTTTCTTGTTGCATGAAAAAATCTTAAGGACTTGTGTCCTTTTTACTTTGGTTAACCTAATAAATGTTTGTCTGAGAGGTTGGGTTTTTAGGGAGACCTCTCAATTTTCTAAGACTATAAGTAGGATGGAAATGGTAGCGAAAGGGTTGAAAGTGTTTGGAAAGGAAGTAGTTATGCTTTCTATTTTTGGTTTAATTTCTTTGAAAACACTGGATGAATCAGGTTTACTATTGAAAATTGATATATTTATTTGTTTTTTGCTTGTGTTGCAAAGATGATGAATATAAATGTGGTTATATTTTAAATCTGTACTCTTTGAAATGAATGGATGGATGTTCTGTGTCAACATTTTAATTCATTCTGTATTGTGCTGAGAAAGTTCCAATAGTAACTTGAAACATTAATGATCTTTATCTGGTCTTCAATTTTATAAATTATTCTTTAGAATTTTATTCCTGAAGTGATATTACTAGTATAAAACTGTGTATTTTCTATCGTTGTTTATCTTATTTTCTTTTTATGGAGCAATGTCAAAAAATGTTATCATCTAAGAATGACATAGCAACCTTTTGAATATTTCTTGTTAAAAGATAAAACTGCAAATTAGTAATTGAGATTTATTAAAAATCAATCCTAAGGAGTTGTACTTGAGCTAAAATTCAGAGGGAAGTGGTTAAAATGACACTTACCCAATTGTTAGTGATTGCTTTTCTTTTAATGGGTGATAGAGAAATTGTTGTAAGAAAGATTTAATGAAAGACAAATCTATTTACTAATAGGTTTTTGGTGACTCTACTAGGGAGCACAAATGGTGTAGACCAATATGTAAAATTTTTGTTAATGCATAATCATGGTTTTACCTGTAGTTGTACTACCTAATCAACAAGAAATCCCTCCTATTATTCAACAAAACTTGAATTTCCAAGATACACAAAAAGATATCATTCTAGACTTGAATGCCCTTTCTTGGAAAGAAAGAACCAGTAATCAATAATATCAACAAGTTCTATTGGTTTTGGAAGAAGAAGAAGGTATACGTGAATGGTTGAGAGGTCTCCCAATTTCTCAAGAAGTTGAGATTGTGAATAGAGCTATCAAGAGACCCTAAGAATCAAAATACTAGATTCCTAGCCATATACTAGATCCCAAAGGAGGGAAGGAATACATGATACTTTCTTTGAAGAATTGCAAAATCTTCAACTCCAAACTACCTACACCTCTACGCCAAAAGCAAAGAGAAGACCTCCTTCCCCATCTAAAACCACATCTGATGTCTCTACATCTAATAGCATTTGGCAAGCCCTAACTTTGTCTAGTATTCAAGCTCCTCCCTTTTTGAAAATCTTTCCATTGGCTATTATGGCACAACAATGGGGTGCTATAGTTGGTCCCCTTGCCCTTGGTGGCCATCAGGCTCTACCTAAAGGTGCTAAAGATGTTCTTCCCAAATTCTCTAGAGATGGCAAGGTCTCTGTGGAAGAACATTTTAATTCATTTAATGTAGCCACTTGTATATTGGTAGTGCAACATGAAGATGTTGTGGGTAGACTTTTTGTCCAAACCCTCACAAAAGGAGAAGAAGAGTGGTTCGGTCATCTTCCAATTGGGTCCATAACAGATTGGCAATCCATGAAGACTACCTTTGAAAATCATTTCAAAAGCATTGATGATGAACATTCTTTATTAGCACAACTCACACAATTGAAAAAATAAATTCATGAGCCGATGAGGGATTATATGGCTAGGTACAACAAAGTTATTCATAAGATCCCTATCGTTAAAAGGAAAACCCTTGAGAACCAATAGTGGTTTTTTGTAAACTCCATGCCTCCAGATATTGGTTTTCACCTTAGAAGAAATAGGCCAGTAGATTTACAATTGCTCAAAGTTAAGAGAATGAATTAGAAGATGATTTGATTACAGCAGGAAAATGGAAGAAAGATCTTCAATCTCCGCACTCTCAAACCTCCACCTCTTCCTTAGACCTAGTTGTTCAAAAGTTAATGAATGATATGATTTCTTTGAAATAGAAATTGCCAAAACAAGGATCAAATTATCCCCTTGTATATCAAGATGCTAATAGGAAACAACTTGGTTAGTGGCATGGTCCAACTCCCCGTTTACCCTCAACTCAACCGAGACTAGCCCTTGAAGCCCAGTCTAGAGATGGATTCATGTGTTATTTTCACTTGACAATAGATCATGATGGTAATACATGTCTAGATATGATGAGACATGTGCAAATAGAAGAAACTAAGGATGTATTAGGAGAGGTAAAAGTAGAGGAGGTGGCTCAAGAGAGACTTGGCGACTACGACTTGTTTTACCTAGAGTATGAATCAGACTTCGAAAGAAGAGATATTTTAGTCACTCTTGAAAATCCAACATGTGATATCCTTACCTACAATCAAAAGTTTCCTAAATACACTCTAGTGATGTGAAATAATATTCATAAAAATAAAGAATCTATGAGTAATGTAGCTCCTTCAAGTTCAAAAGTCTTTGATTTCAAAATTTTGCAAAAAGATGCTTGAATTCTATCATTTGATATAGTTGAATTTTGCAAATCTTCTTCTATGCAAATTTCACCTGCAGAGTACTTAAGATTGAACCCTAAGGAACTTGACAAGTTAATTAAATATGTTAAGGGTGAATCTCTAGACTCTTCCCATTCTAATCAATGTACAGCTAATCAAACTGACACTTTTGTTTAGTCTCCTATAGTCGCTCATCCTACTATTGTAGACCAAATTAATTCATCTAACACCTCTACCTCTGGAACTAATTGTGACATAGATGAAACCAGAAAGCTCGAACCTTTCTATATTTATTTTCTCCTTAATGGTCTTAAATTGAGCAATTATATCATAGATTGAGGAACATCATATAACATTATGCCATCTTTAGTTGCTAAAGCTCTTGGTTTAACTCTAAAATTTTTTTTTGGAAGGTTTTATTCGATGGATGGTAAACAAGTTCTCTTAATAGGTCAACTAAAAGATGCCCTGGCTGTCCTAGCTGCTTACTGAGATAAAAGATTAAAATTGACAATTCTTGTGGCTGATATTCTAGCAAGTTACAAATTTCTTTTAAGTAGGACCTTTTGTAGGGATATGGGTGAATAAATTAAGATGGATTAGTCAAAAGTAGTAATTCATGTAGGAAAGAAGAAGGTTAAGCTGGAACTGGAGGAAAAAAAAAGTATACAATCTTTCCTTCTAATGATTTGAAGGCTCAAGTTTTACATCATAAGTGCAAATTTGGGAATTATCTAATCTTTTCAGATGAGTCTCCTTCGGTTCCAATGGTTCACAATGAGATTTCTCAAATTTGGTCTATGGAATTTGATGGCAATTGTGCTAATGTTGGATCTGGGGTAGGGGTGGTGCTTAAAGGCCCTGATGTAGAGTATTTACCTTTTTCCTTCAAGCTATATTTTAAGAACACTAATAACACCATTGAGTATGAGGCCTTTTTATTAGGATTACAAGAAGAAAAAACTCATGGAATTAAAATTCTTGTTGCAAGAGGTGATGCTGAGCTATTAGTCAAACAAGTGAAAGGTCAATTCATAGTAAAGAATGAATGATTAAGGCATTATAGAGATTTAGTTTGGAACTAAATTGAAGGTTTTGATGCCTTTTCTATAGAAGCCATCCCAAGAAGCTTAAATTCAAGAGATTATTCCTTAACAATGTTAGCTTCCTTACTGCTCCCTCATCATGATTTTAAAATAGACACCTATAGAATAGAGATGATATACAGACCTCCTCACAATATTGAACATTTGCAAGTGTTTGAAGATGATGCTAGTATAAATGATTTTATGGCATGTGTAGAGGTGTTTGTGTCTACTTACTTTGAAGGTTTGGGTGAAACATGTGAGGAATCTAGTTTTGAAGCACAATCATAAGAGGAAATAGTTCAGTTAAAAGGCAACAAGATTCCTAAAGGAATGATTTCACTTGAAAATTTATTCTCTAGAAGATATGATAGTTACATCTTAGGAAAAGGAGGTCTATACTCTAAGGTTTTGAAGGAGTATGATAAAATCAATATTGGAGATGAGGCACAACCTAAGTGGATATATGTGGGTAAGACTCCAAGTGTTATTCACTACCTATACATATGTATTCACCTGAAATTATAATGACATAAAGGATTTCAGAGGTGGGAGTTTTAGTCATAATATACCCCTTAAACTAGAGTCTAAACCTTTCAAACAAAAGCTACATAGTTATAACCCCAAGGTATCAGAGGCCAACCTACATGAGGTAGACAAAATGTTGAAGGAAAGAATCATATATCCTATTCACCACTCAACATGGATTGCAAATATTGTCTTGGTGAGAAAGAAGAATGGTGAAATAAGGATTTGCATGGATTTTTGCAATCTGACTCAAGCTAGCCTGAAAGACAATTATGCCTTACCAAAGATGGAACATGTTTTACAAACTATTGTTGGGTCTGAAATCCTATCAATGCTTAATGGATTCTCAGGATACAATCAAGTTAGTGTAGTAGAAGATGATAAACATAAAACTTCTTTCACAACACTATGGGGAACATTTGCATATAATAGAATGCCCTTTAGCTTGATTAATGTAAAAGCGAATTCCCAAAGGGCTATGGATTCTTCTTTTGCTGACATGAAGAATAGAATCATTTTGATATACCTTGACGATCTAGCAGTTTATTCTAGGAGGTGAAAGCATCACCTCAGAGATCTTTGGTCTATTCTTGAAAGGTGTTGAGACCATGGTATTTCTCTCAACCCCAAAAAGTATATCTTTTGTGTAACAGAAGGTAAAATGTTAGGTCATATTGTTTGTAAAGAAGGAATTAGAATTGATCCTAAGAGGGTAAAATCTATTCAAAAGATTTATCTTCCATCAACTAGGACTGGGGTTAAATATTTTTTTGGTCAAATTAATTTTTTGTGAGCATTTATACTAGATTTCTCTGAGTTGACTAGACATATCGTGGGGATGCTGAGAGAAAAGAATCCTTTCAAGTGGATTGAAGCTAGTAAAAAATAATTCAATGAAATAAAAAATGCAGTGGCAACTGCTCCTTCCTTGGTTATCTCAATTATAAAAAAATATTTTATCATTTATTGTTGCGCCTCTGATCATTCATTATCAGGAATAGTAACTCAAAAGATTGATTATGAGAATGAAGTGCCAATTTATTTTATGAGTACCCCCCTGAAAAAGCATGAGCTCAAGTATTCAACCATTGGGAAACAAGCTTCTTTGGTAGTCAAAGTTGTTAAATAGTTCAGATTTTATATTCTCCATTCACATTCTATGGTGTTTGTTCCTGATTCTACTGTAAAAAGCCTACTTAGTCAACAAGAAATAGCTATGAACAAAAGGGAAACATGGGTAACTAAAATACATGAGTATGATTTGATAATAAGACCCACTGAACTAGTTAGAGGAAGGGGATTATGTAAATTCATAGCCAAAAATTCAAAAGAAGTTGGAGAACCTAGGAATTAGGTATCTCATGCATTATTGGTTAGCTTAATTGATCCTTGGTTCTATGACATAACATATTATCTAACCTATGGATAATGCAATGCATGGTTAATCCCAAAAGAAAGATGTAATTTGAGACTCCAAGGAGCCAAATATGTGATATGGCAGGGTACATTATTTAAAAGAGGCGTTGATGGAACTTTCCTCAAGTGTGTGGATAAAGAACAACAAGCACAGTTATTGAGAACTTTTCATGAGGAAGCCTATGGAGGGAATTTTTCTTCTACAATCACTACTTTTAAAATCCTTTGTAGCTATTTCTATTGGTCAAGAATGTTCAAAGATGCCTATACATATGTCAAAAAGTGTGAGAAGTGTCAATTGTTTTCTAAAAAAACTCAATTGGCAGCGTTACCCTTAAAAATAATTGTTGTGGCTGAACCCTTCAAATAGTGGGGACTAGATTTTATTGGCTTAGTTAATCCTCCATCAAGTGCTGGTGATGTCTACATTATAATAGCGATAGACTATTTCACCAAATGGGTTGAGGCTATTCCAACCAGAAAGGAAAACTCTCAGGTAGTGTGTGATTTCTTGAAAAATAATATCTTGCTGCATTTTGGAGTCCCTCAAAAGATTGTAATAGATAATGCTACATATTTCTCATCTTGAGAGTTAACCCTTTTCTATTATGATCATAGTATTTCCTTTCCCATTCATCAGATTATTTTCCATAAGGTAACGAGCAAGTGAAATCAAGCAACAAGAATCTGGTAGCTATTATGAAGAAATTGATAGATGAAAATGGTAAAAATTGGCATAAAATGATTTTTGAGGCTCTTTGGGCTGACAGGATCAACCCAAAAAGAGCTATTGGCATGGAACCTTTTGAATTAGTGTATGGGGTAGGTGTTCATGTATCTCTTCCATTAGAGTTGTCGGCAATAAAATTGCAAACCACTATTGAGGACAAAACTTTTAGAGATTCTTTAGAAAGAAGAATCATGTACTTGGATAAACTTGAAGCAGACAAAGAGGCACTAGTAGATAGAATCACAAAACATAAGGTCACGGTCAAGATTATCTTTGACAGGAAGGCCCAACCTCAGAAATTCATGAAGGGAGGCGAAGTGTTACTATGGGATAAAAGAAAGGAAACCAAAGGAGCTCATAGAAAATTTGAATCTTTATGGAAGGGACCTTTCTTGATTAAAGAAGAACTAGGATCCAATGCTTTTAAACTTGTGTATCCAGATGGATCCATCTTGTCGTTCTCTTACAATGGGAAAGATATAAAGCTTTTAAAGCTTTGATTTTTTCTGTGTGTATGATGCAATAGATGGATGGAGAGAAGGACCAAAGGCACACCCTAACTAGATCCACCTTGTAGAGATCGCACACAGAAGAAACTAACACACAAGTGAGAGAGAGAATGTAGATATCTTCTTATTATTCATTCAAATTGATTCATACATGCTGGGATGAAAGGCCTTCCTGATTTAGGCCAAATATTACAATTCAAGTACAAAAGTCCTCCAACAAGCAAGGATCTAAAATAATCTTCAATCTTATAACTTCTATCTTCTAACCCAAACTAAATCTCTAAGCTACAACCAAGAATTACAATATATAAAAGAGGCTACCGAACAAGTCAGCTTTCAAATCCACCATCAACAGAAGGAATGACTAGATCTAGGTCCACACACTTCCCAATTATATATACCAACATTAAATCTGTGACCATAATTAACTGCAAGAGTCAACCTCAACAAGTTACTAAAACAAACACCCAGTAAGAAAGGATAACCGAGCACTAGACAAGAATCACTGAGCACCAGAGAAATAAACCAAGTGCTAGAGAGATGACTGACCAACCCCAATTAACAAAGGAAACTGAGCAACACCGAACCAACTTAGTCAAAGCAGGAACCGAGAAACACAAGAAAACAAAAACATGTTTTTGGTGACATGGGATTGCCAAGGACTTGAGATGCTCCTACATCAGATGCCTTGGGTTATTTGAAAATGATTCTCAAAATCATGAAGCGGGTACAATCTAAGCTGAATCCAACTCAGATTGTGAAATCCATGAACTATCTTCAATCGGTCTATTCTTCCACTTTACCAAATATTCCATATACTATTTTCCTCTTATACTTCTGCAAATTCTTTGTTCAAAAATCTACTCAACTTTTTCTATCTGTTTCTTAGGATAATCATTCGGTATTGTCATTTCTTCATCTGATTCATGGTACTCATATAAATAAACAATGTTCAATATAGGTGATATATCCATGTCATCAGGTAACTCAATCTCATAAGCATTTCTACTGTCAAATTTCCTCAAAATCTTGCAAGGACCAAACTTCTTCATTTTCAGCTTCCCGTATGTTCCAATAGGAAATATGCCTTTCTTCAAATGAACCATTACTTTGTCATGAACTGCAAAAGTCTTATATCTTCTAGATCTATCAGCTCTATCTTTGTATTTATGATTACCTTTCTCCAACTAATGTTTCACATCTTCATACAATGTCTTCATGTACTCAACAGACTTTACTCCTTCAACACTTCTCTTTCTTTCATCAACAATAGCCCTCAAATTTGATATACCTCTCGGTTGTATGCCATTTACAATCTCAAAAGGTTTTTTTCTAGTACTCTTATTCACTGAATTATTGTATGCAAATTCTAATTGTGCTAACATAGAATCCCAATTACTCGGTGTGTCTCCAACTAAACATCTCAAAAGATTTCCCAAGCTTCTATTCACAACCTCTATCTGCCCATCGGTCTATGGGTGAAATGTAGAAGTATATTTCAACTCAGTGCCAAACTTTCTCCAAAGGGTCTTCCAAAAGTATCCAACAAATTTACTGTCTCGGTCAGAGATGATACTCCTCAGTAATCCATGCAATCTGATAATTTCCTTAAAGAAAGGATCTACTATATGTACTACATCTGGTGTCTTTCTATAGGGTATAAAATGTGCCATTTTAGAAAATCTATCCACAACAACATATACAAAATCATTACCTCTTACTATCTTCGGTAAGCCAAGAACAAAATCCAAATTGATATCAATCCAAGGTTTCTCAGGAATAGAAATCAGTGTATACAATCTAGTATTCTGACTTACTCCTTTTGCAACTTAACAAATTCCACAACTTTTCACAAATTTCTAAACATCCTTATACAACTGTGGCCAAAAGTATTTCTCCTTAAGCAAATTCAATGTTTTGTCAACACCAAAGTGTCCAGCCAAACCACTACTATGTTTTTCTTTTATCAAATTAGTTCTCATTGATCCTCTCGATATACACTACTGAATACCTTTAAACAACATACCTTCTTGAATGAAATATTCTTCCCATTTAGTACGTAGTTGATCTTGAATAGGTGATATGCACTTTCTCCATGGCTCATAAAAATTAGGATAAAACTCATAAGAATCTCTCAGGTCATCAAAACCAAGAACTTAAATTTTCATCTCGGTAATCATAGATCTTCTTCTATTCAATGCATCTACAACTCAGTTAGTGACTCCACTCTTATCTTTTATCACAAATTTATAACTCTGCAAATATTCAACCCATTTCATATGTCTCTGATTCAACTTACTCTGACTTCCCAAATAATGTAAAGCTTTATGATTGGTATACAATACAAATTCACTCAGTATCAAATAATGTCTCCATTTCTTCAAGACTTGAACAATGGCATAGAATTCTTGATCATACATAGAATATTTCCTTTTTGCATCATTCAACTTTTCACTAAAGAAAGCAATAGGTTTACCTTCTTGACTCAACACAACTCCTATTGCACTTCCACTTGCATCACATTCTACTTGAAATACCTTATTGAAATTAGGCAGTGCCAACACAGGAAATTCAACAACCTTCTTCTCCAGAGTCTCAAAACTTTTATTAGCTCCATGTGTCCACTTGAATTCTCTTTTATCTCTTCTCATAGTCTCATTCATAGCATTAAAAATTAAACTAAAATTCCTAATGAAATTTTGGTAAAAACTTGCCAAACCATGAAATGATCTTACCTCACTAGCATTCTTAGGTGTAGGCCAATTCAAAATAGCTTCAACCTTTTCAGGGTCCATCTTCAAACCATCAGCTGAAACCACAAATACCAAATACACAATCTCCTCTTTCATGAAAGAACACTTTTTTAGATTTATCAGCAACTTTTCTTCTTTCAACCTCTGCACTACTTGTTTAACATGCAACAAATGTTCTTCTTTGGTCTTACTGAACATCATAATATCATCTAGGTATAAAATCACAAATTTACCTAAGAATTTCTTCAAAACTTCATTCATCAACCTCATAAAAGTACTCGGTGCATTAGTTAAACCAAAAGGCATAACCAACCACTCATACAAACCTTCTTTTGTCTTAAAAGAAGTCTTCCACTCATCACCTTCTCTGATTTTGATATGATGATACCCACTTTTCAAATCAATTTTGGTAAAATACTTTTCTCCAGTCAAACTATCTATTATATCATCCATTCTCAGTATAGGAAACCTATATCTCACTGTTATCTTGTTTATTTCTCTGGAATCAGTACACATTCATAATTCTCCATTCTTCTTAGGTTCTAATACAACAGGTACTCCAAAAGGACTCAAAATTTCTCAGATTAAACATTTCTACAACAATTCTAGAATCTTTCGGTTCAATACTTGATTCTCAGTACGGGTCAACCGATGTGGTGCCTTATTCAGTAAACTAGCTCCAGGGATTAGATCCATGTAATGATCAATGCTTCTCTTCGGTGGAAATCCATTAGGTACATTATCAAAAATGATCTCACTATACTAGGTAAGTAACTTATCAATCTCTTTAGGGATGTTATCCTCTATTTTGTTACTTGATTTGTTTGGAATTACAGAAAAACATACATCATTCTTCTTCAAATTCTTAACAAAATTTCTTCCTTCCATCAAGAAAACTTTCATAGATGTGCAAACATTACTAACGGGTTCTAAAATAAAAGGTAACAAGATTTATCTTGTTCCATCAGCCCAAATAGTATATTTATGCAATCTCCCATCATATATAGCATGTCTATCATATTTCCAAAGTCTACCAAACAAAATATGACAACAATCCATAGGCATGATATCACATAACACCTTATCATAGTACTTTCCAATTTTTAAATTCACATAAGATTGTTCACTTACCAAGAGTGTGTGCTCATCTTTGATCCATGAAATTTGATAGGGCTTTATCTGTTCCATCATTTTCAACAACTTTGTAACCATTTCCTTAGATGCCAAGTTCTCTGAGCTTCCACTATCAATGATTACCTTCCATACTTCATCAGAAACTCTACATCTAGTCTTGAACAAACTTGATGAAGGGTGCTCCCCTTAATACCACAAACACTGGTGAAGATGAATGGTTCTCCCCTTAATACCACAAACACATAACAAAAATAGAGAAACAACAACAATAATATGCAAGAACAAAAAATTGGGTTCTTATTATCTCCACAAATGTGGAATTAAAAACTTTCAGAATTAATATGCAAAGCCACATGGGCATTCCCTTACAATATTTTGTAGGACAAAGCCTCAAATCAATACCCAGATCTACTACCCAGAACTGCCCTAGATAACACTACGGGCCTTTTTTATATAGGCAATTTCCACCACCCGAGAAGGTTCTAGAAATTTAGCCCTTAGGGCCGACCAAACTTAGAATTATTTTATTTTACAATTTATTACATCAAACTCAGCTCAAAATGAGTTTTGAAACCCAAATAGAAATTTTGAAGAAAAATTATTTTCTGCCATTTCAGGTGGCCCGACTTCGGGAGACCATAAGTCATCACCAGTTGACCCGATTGACTATTATAACCCTATTTCAGAAATACCAGGAAGCGCTCTACAAGCTTGATCAATTCAAAGTGCTCGTCACCCAAATTTTCAACCTCATCCAGGGCCTCTAAAGCCTTCAAAACTGAGTTCAAAGTTTATGTACCCTGCCGCCAATACCAAAAATCTTCAATATCTTCAAAACTACACCTGATCTAGCTATGAAACTTTGTTGGTAAGCTGATATGACTGAGATGAACCTCCACATGTAAAATTAAAACATTCTGAGATCGTAAGACCAACTTACTAAAAATAGCAAGTTTCCATAAATATCAACTCTGCACAAGATAGCCCTTATTGAATAGAAAAATAGAAATATTTTTGGGTGATGCAAGATTGCTCTTACACCTAAGATGCTCCTGCATTAGACACCTGGGGTAATTTGAGAAGTGACCCTGTCACGACTCAGGTGTGCAGAGGAAAACCAAGACAGTTAACCTCCTCCTTTGTTAGCCATGATGAATCTTCAATGGGTCATCCTTTCCATTTGACCAAATACTCTTCATATGTCCTGTTCCTTGTGATTCTGCCAACACGACTGTCCAGTACGTCTTCAATCTCCTTGATATCTGAACTGGTTGCTGGAATACTCCACTGTGCTGCTGCAACCTTGTCTCTAACACCTCCTTCATGATACTCTGTCAAATCTGAAATGTTAAACACTGGTGAAATATTCAGCTCAGTAGGCAATCCTACCTCATATGCATTTCCTAAATCATGCTTCTTCAGTATCTTACATGGTCCAAACTTCTTCATTTTCAGCTTGTTATATGTACCAACCAGAAATCGCTCCTTTCACAAATGAACCATGACTTCATCTCCAACCTGAAATTCCTTATACCTCCTTTTCTCATTTGCCTTAGCCTTATACTACACATTCATCTTGGTAATATGCTTCCTCACCTCCTCATGGATGTTCTTCAAGTGTTCTGCAAAATCCTCAGCTTCAGCACTACTTATTTCTCCTTTATCTATCTTTCTTAATTCAGATACATTTTTTGGACTACTTCCATACACAATCTGGAATGGTGATTTACCAGTGCTCCTATTGACAAAATTATTGTATGCAAATTCTGCCTATGGTAAAATCAAATCCCATACTGTTGGCTTATCTCCAACCAAACATCTCAAAATATTTCCCAAACTTCTATTCACCACCTCTGTCTATCCATCAGTCTGTGGATGATGTGATTAACTGAACTTCAAATCTATCTTCAACTTCTTCCACAATGTCCACCAGAAATATCTAACAAACTTAGTATCTCGATCTAAAACTATGGTCTTTGGCAAACCATGTAGTCTCACCACTTCTCTGAAAAATAATTCTGCTACATGAACAGCGTCATTAGTCTTCTTACAGGGAATGAAATGTGTCATCTTCAAAAATCTGTCAACTACTAAAAAAATTGAATCATGTCCCTGCTGTGTCCTTGGTAAACCAAGAACAAAGTTCATACTGATATCCTCCCAAGGCTTCTCTGGTATAGGTAATGGCTGATATAACCCTGTATTCTGCTTCACTCCTTTCACCATCTGACATACTCTGCAACTTTGTATCAACTTCCTCACATATTGCTGCAATTGTGGCCAATAATAATTCTCACCAACCAAAGCAAGGGTTTTATCATGACCAAAATGTCCAGCCAATCCTCCACTATGCTTCTCCTTGATGAGATTCTCCCTCATATAACTTCTTGGAATGCACAAATGACTCTCTCTGAATAGCATATCATCTTGGATGATAAAATCCAGCCATTTCATCCTGTCTAGAGTAACAGGTTCTGTACAAGCTTTCCAAGCTTCACCAAAATCAGGATCCTTTGGATACAAATTCTTGAGTTCCTTGAACCCAACCACCTCAATCTACATCTCTGTTAGCAATAGTTGCCTTCTGCTAAGAGCATCTACAACCCTATTAGACTTTCCACTCCCGTGTTTCAAAATAAATGTATAACTCTGCAAAAACTCAACCCATTTCAAATGTCTTTGATTCAACTTTCTTTGACTATTCAAATATTGCAACGCTTGATGATTAGTATACAAAACAAACTCCTTAAGAAGCAGATAGTGTCTCCACTTCTTTAATGGCTGAACTATAGCATAAAATTTTTGATCATAGACAGAATATTTTCTCTTGGCATCATTTAACTTCTCACTGAAATAAGCAACAGGTTTACCTTCTTGGCTCATAACAGCTCCTATTGCAGTACCACTAGCATCACAATCTACTTGAAACACATTATTAAAATCTGGAAGTGCTAAAATAGGTTGTTCTGTAACTTTTTGTTTCAACAATTGAAAGCTCTTTTCTGTGCCATTAGTCCACTTAAACTCTTTTCTATCCCCTCTCATTGTTTGAGTCAAGGGTCCACAAATACTACTAAAATTTATGATAAAATTTCTCTAAAAGCTAGCTAGATCATGAAAAGATCTTACCTCGGTAGCACTCCTTGGAGTAGGCCATTCAAGGATAGTCTGTATCTTCTCTGGGTCCATTTTTAGACCTTCTGCTGAAACTAAAAATCCCAAATACACTAACTCTTTCTTCACAAAACTGCACTTCTTCAAATTAATTAACAATTTCTCATCTCTCAACTTCTCAAACACCATACGAATATGCATCATATGTTCCTCCAATGTCTTGCTCAAAATTAAAATATCATCTAGGTAAACAATGACAAACTTACCTAGAAATTCCTTCAAAACCTCCTTCATGAGCCGCATGAAAGTACTCGGTGCATTGGTTAGCCCAAAAGGCATGACTAACCACTCATATAGTCATTCATTTTTCTTGAAGGAAGTCTTCCATTCATCTCCTTCTCTAATCCGAATCTGGTGATATCCACTCTTCAGATCTATCTTTGAGAAATACACAGGCCCACTCAAACAATCCATAATATCATCCATTCGTGGCAATGAAAACCTATACTTGATTGTGATCTTGTTTATTGCTCTGGAATCTGTAAACATTATCCACTCTCCATTCTTCTTTGGTGCTAATACCACTGGTACAGCATAGGGACTTAGACTCTCTCGAATCAACCCCTTCTACAATAAATCATGTACTTGTTTGTTCAACTCTTCACTTTCTGCTGGTGTCATTCTGTGTGCTGCCTTGTTTGGCAAACTAGCTCCTGGAATTAAATCCATCTGATGACTGATCTTCCTTACCAGTGGTAATCCATCAGGTACATTATCAGATACAATATCCTTTTCTTCAGTCTCTTTTAATGGCTTTAGCTTATGTCGCACTCCATCCTTTGTCAGGGAATAGGTATTCACATGACCATCGTGTACAGCACATCTGTCAAACTGCCATGGTCTATCCAACAACATATGGCATGCATCCATAGATATTATATCACATAGTACCTCATCTTGGTACCTGCCAATTTTGAACTTTACCAGGCACTGTTCAATAACCATGACCTTGTGGTCATCCTGCACCTAGGCAATCCGATATGGATGTGAGTGTTTCGGTCTCTTGAGCTTCAACTTTGTCACCATCTCTTCTGACACCAAATTGTTAGTGCTTCCACTATTGATAATCACATCACAGCATTTACCCTCACACTTGCATCTAGTGCGAAATAGGCTCCTCCTTTGTTCAGGTTCATTCTCACCACTCATTAGGACTCTTCTATTAATTAGCATTTCTCCTTTTTCAACATCTTCAGAATTTGATGATCTGGCATCTTCATCTACATGTGCAACTCTAGCCTGGCCTTCATTTCTCCTATCTATTCTGCCTTGGCCCTGAGGACATTCAAATGCCCTATGACCTTCTTCTCCACAGTGAAAACATGTTCCACAGAAGCCTCCTCTTCCAAATCCTTGTCCTCTTCCTCTTCCTCTCTGATCTCTATTACTCTGATCCTGGAAATGATTGAAATTATTTCCTCTTTGATTCTGACTACTACTGGCCTCATCCTTCTTTTTCAGATCTTCATTTAAGCCATCATATGACCGTCTAGCAGATCTTCCACCACGACCTCTTCTATTTTGTCTGCTCTCAAACTTCTTATTCAACTTTTCCTCTACTTTTAGGGCAAACTGGTATGCCTCCTCAATACTGTTCATTCGAACCAGATTCAACTCTTTTTGAATGCTTGGCCTTAATCCATTAAGGTATCGGGCAACTTTCTCCTTATCAGCTTCTGCATGGCCTATTCTGATGAGGAGTCGATAGAACTCCTTTGTATACTCCTGAACAGATCCTCCTGCTTGCTTCAAACTTTGCATTTTCTTTAGTAGGTCAAGCTCATAATCAACATGAATGAACTGTCACTTCAATTTATCCACCATCCGATCCCATCTTGTGATTTTTTCTTTCCCTCTTCAATTTCGCTCCAATTGAATTTCTTGCCACCAGATCTTCGCATGACCTTTCAATCTGGCCTTCGCTAATTTGACCCTATAAAGATCCTCAACATCTTCATACTCAAAATATTCCTCACATTCATTGATCCAGTCGATCAATTCCTCTGGGTTAATATTTCAAGAAAATGTAGGAACCTCAATCTTAGGTCTTTTCTCAATCTTAGAAATCACCCGAAAAAAGTCTTTCTTCCTCCTGGTTCACAATTTCAGCTTCTCCTTCTTGATATTCTTCTTCAGCTTCATCCTCGCTTTCGTCTCTGACATTAAGATTCATTCCTCTGCAAATCTCTTCTTGCAATGCTCGCACTTGTCTCTACAGCTCTCTAACCTTAGGTGTCACAGCACCAGCTCTTCCGCCACGTTCTCTTCGTGGAGGCATTTTCATGATGCGCATTGAAACCCTAACCACGGTCCTGGTGCAAACTGCCTCACAGTCGGCGATCTATTTACACACTCAAGAACTCCTGCTCTGATACCACTTGATGAAGGGTGCTCCCCTTAATACAAAAAACACTAGTGAAGATGTAGGGTGCTCCCCTTAATACCATAAACACATAATAGAAATAGAGAAACAACAACAATAATATGCAAGAACAGAAAATTGGCTTCTTATTATCTCCACAAATGTGGAATTACAAACTTTCAGAATTACAATATGCAAAGCCACATGGGCATTCCCTTACAATATTTTGTAGGACAAAGCCTCGAATCAATACCCAGATCTACTACCCAGAATTTCCCTAGACAACACTACGGGCCTTCTTTATATAGGCAATTTCCACCGCCCGAGAAGGTTCTAGAAATTTAGCCCTTAGGGCCGATCAAACTTAGAATTATTTTATTTTACAATTTATTACATCAAAGTCGGCTCAAAATGAGTTTTGAAACCCAAACAAAAATTTTGAAGAAAAATTATTTTTTGCCATTTCAAGCGGCCTGACTTCCAGAGACCATAAGTCATCACCAGTTGACCCAATTGACTATTATAACCCCATTTCAGAAATGCCATGAAGTGCTCTACAAGCTTGATCGGCGCAAGGTGCTTGTCACCCAAATTTTCAACCTCATCCGGGGCCTCTAAAGCCTTCAAAACTGAGTTCAAAGTTTCTATACCCTGCTGCCAATACCAAAAATCTTCAATATCTTCAAAACTACACCTGATCTAGCCATGAAACTTTGTTGGCAGGCTGATATGACTGAGATGAACCTCCACATGTAAAATTAGAACATTCTGAGATCGTAAGACCAACTTACTAAAAATAGCAAGTTTCCATAAATAGCAACTCTGCACAAGATAGCCCTTATTGAATACAAAAATAGAAATATTTTTGGGTGATGCAAGATTGCTCTTACACCCAGGATGCTCTTGCATTAGACACCCAGGGTAATTTGAGAAATGACACTGTCACGACTCAGGTGTGCGGAGGAAAACCAAGATGGTTAACCTCCTCATTTGTTAGCCATGATGAATCTTCAACGGGTCATCCTTTCCATTTGACCAAATGCTCTTCATATGTCCTGTTCCTTGTGCTTCTGCCAACATGACTGTCCAGTATGTCTTCAATCTCCTTGATATCTAAATTGGTTGCTAAAATACTCCATTGTGCTGCTGCAACCTCATCTTCAACACCTCCTTCATGATACTCAAACAAATCTGAAATGTTAAACACTGGTGAAATATTCAGCTTAGTAGGAAATCCTACCTCATATGCATTTCCTGAATCATGCTTCTTCAGTATCTTACATGGTCCAAACTTCTTCATTTTCAGCTTGTTATATGTACCAACCGGAAATAGCTCCTTTCGCAAATGAACCATGACTTCATCTCCAACTTGAAATTCCTTATGCCTTCTTTTCTCATCTGCCTTAGCCTTATACTACACATTCATCTTAGTAATATGCTTCCTCACCTCCTCATGGATGTTCTTCAAGTGTTCTGCAAAATCCTCAGCTTCGGCACTACTTATTTCTCATTTATCTATCTTTCTCAATTCAGATGCATTTCTTGGACTACTTCCATATACAATCTGGAATGGTGATTTACCAATGCTCCTATTGAAAGAATTATTGTATGCAAATTCTACCTATGGTAAAATCAAATCCCATCCTGTTGGCTTATCTCCAACCAACATCTCAGCAAATTTCTCAAACTTCTATTCACCACCTTTGTCTATCCATCAGTCTGTGGATGATGTGATGAACTGAACTTCAAATCTATCTTCAACTTCTTCCACAATGTCCGTCAGAAATATCCAACAAATTTAGTATCTCGATCTAAAACTATGGTTTTTGGAAAACCATGTAGTCTCACCACTTCTCTGAAAAATAATTCTGCTACATGAACAACATCATTAGTCTTCTTCCAAGGAATGAAATGTGTCATCTTCGAAAATCTGTCAACTGTTAAAAAAATTGAATCATGTCCCCGCTGTGTCCTCGGTAAACCAAGAACAAAGTCCATACTGATATCCTCCCAAGGCTTCTCTGGTATAGGTAATGGCTGATATAACCTTGTATTCTGCTTCACTCCTTTCACCATCTGACATACTCTGCAACTCTGTACCAACTTCTTCACATCTTTCTACAATTGTGGCCAATAATAATTCTCACCAACCAAAGCAAGGGTTTTATCACGACCAAAATGTCCAGCCAATCCTCCACTATGCTTCTCCTTGATGAGATTCTCCCTCATAGAACTTCTTGGAATGCACAAATGACTCCCTCTGAATAGCATATCATCTTGGATGATAAAATCCAGCCATTTCATCCTGTCTAGAGTAACAGGTTCTGTACAAGCTTTCCAAGCTTCACCAAAATCAAGATCCTCTGGATACAAATTCTTGAGTTCTTTGAACCCAACCACCTCAATCTCCATCTCTATCAGCAATAGTTACCTTCTGCTAAGAGCATCTGCAACCCTATTAGACTTTCCACTCCTGTGTTTCAAAACAAATGTATAACTCTGCAAAACTCAACCCATTTCAAATGCCTTTGATTCAACTTTCATTGACTATTCAAATATTGCAACGCTTGATGATTAGTATACAAAACAAACTCCTTAGGAAGCAGATAATGTCTCCACTTCTTTAATGGCTGAACTATAGCATAAAATTTCTGATCATAGACAGAATATTTTCTCTTGGCATCATTTAACTTCTCACTGAAACAAGCAGCAGGTTTACATTCTTGGCTCATAACAGGTCCTATTGCAATACCACTAGCATCACAATCTACTTGAAACACCTTATTAAAATCTAAAAGTGCTAAAACAGGTTGTTCTGTAACTTTTTGTTTCAACAATTGAAAGCTCTTTTCTGCCCCATTAGTCCACTTAAACTCTTTTCTATCCCCTCTCATTGTTTTAGTCAAGGGTCCACAAATACTGCTAAAATTTTTGATAAATATTTTGTAAAAGCTAGCTAGGCCATGAAAAGATCTTACCTCAGTAGCACTCCTTGGAGTAGGCCATTCAAGGATAGCTTGTACCTTCTCTGGGTCCATTTTTAGACCTTCTGCTGAAACTACAAATCCCAAATCCACTAACTCTTTCTTCACAAAACTGCACTTCTTCAAATTAATCAACAATTTCTCATCTCTCAACTTCTCAAACACCATACGAATATGCATCATATGTTCCTCCAATGTCTTGCTAAAAATCAAAATATCATTTAGGTAAACAATGACAAAGTTACCCAAAAATTCCTTCAGAACCTCGTTCATGAGCCGCATGAAAGTACTCTTTGCATTGGTTTTTCCAAAAGGCATGACTAACCACTCATACAGTCCTTCCTTTGTCTTGAAGGTAGTCTTCCATTCATCTCCCTCTCTGATCCAAATCTAGTGATATCCACTCTTCAGATCTATCTTTGAGAAATACACAGCCCCACTCAAACAATCCATAATATCATCCATTCGTGGCAATGAAAACCTATACCTCATTGTGATCTTGTTTATTGCTCTGGAATCTGTACACATCCTCCACTCTCCATTCTTCTTTGGTGCTAATACCACTGGTACAGCACAGGGACTCAAACTCTCTTGAATCAACCCCTTCTGCAATAACTCATGTACTTGTCTGTTCAACTCTTCACTTTCTGCTGGTGTCATTCTGTGTGCTACCTTGTTTGGCAAACTGGCTCCTAGAATCAAATCCATCTGATGACTGATCTTTCTTACCAGTGGTAATCTATCAGGTACATTATCAGATACAATATCCTTTTCTTCGGTCTCCTTTAATGGCTTTAGCTTATGTCACACTTCATCTTTTGTCAGGGAATAGGTATTTGCACCACCATTATGTACAACACATCTGTCAAACTATCATGGTCTATCCAACAACATATGGCATGCATCCATAGATATTATATCACATAGTACCTCATCTTGGTACCCACCGATTTTGAACTTTACCAGGCACTGTTCACTGACCATGACCTTGTGGTCATCTTGCACCCAAGTAATCCATTATGGATGTGGGTGTTTCTATCTCTTGAGCTTCAACTTTGTCACCATCTCTTCTGACACCAAATTATCAGTGCTTCCACTATCGATAATCACATCACAACATTTACCCTCACACTTGCATCTAGTGCGAAACAAGCTCCTCTATTGTTCAGGTTCATTCTCACCACTCAGCAGGACTCTTCTATTAATTAGTGTTTCTCCTCTTTCAGCATCTTCAAAATTTGATGATCTGGCATCTTCATCTATATGTGCAACTCTAGCCTGGCCTTCATTTCTCCTATCTATTCTACCTTGGTGCTGAGGACATTCAAATGCCCTATGACCTTCTTCTCCACAGTAAAAACATGTTCCACGGAAGCATCCTCTTCCAGATCCTTGTCCTCTTCCTTTTCCTCTCTAATCTCTATTACTCTCATCCTGGAAATGATTGGAATTATTTCCTCTCTGATTCTTATTGCTACTGGCCTCATCCTTCTTTTTGGGATCTTCATTTCAGCCACCATATGACCGTCCACCAGATCTTCCACCATGACCTCTTCCATTTTGTCTACTCTCAAACTTCTTATTCAGCTTTTCCTCTACTTTTAGGGCAAATTGGTATGCCTCCTCAATACTGTTCATTCGAACCAGATTCAACTCCTCCTGAATGCTTGGCCTTAACCCATTAAAGTATCAGGCAACTTTCTCCTTGTCAGCTTATGCATGACCTGTTCTGATGAGGAGTCAATAGAACTCCTCTGTATACTCCTGAACAGATCTTCCTGCTTGCTTCAAACTTTGTATTTTCTTTAGTAGGTCAAGCTCATAATCAACAGGAATGAACTGTTGCTTCAATTTATCCACCATCCGATCCCATCTTGTGATTTTATCTTTCCCTCTTCTATTTTGCTCCAATTGAATTTCTTGCCACCAGATCTTCGCATGACCTTTCAATCTAGCCTTCGCAAATTTGACGCTATCAGGATCCTCAACATCTTCATACTCAAAATATTCCTCACATTCATTGATCCAGTCGATCAATTTCTTCTAGGTTAAGATTTCCAGAAAATGTAGGAACCTCAATCTTAGGTCTTTTCCCAATCTTGGAAATCACCTGAAAAAGTCTTTCTTCCTCCTGGTTCACAATTTAAGCTTCTCCTTCTTGATATTCTTCTTTGGCTTCATCCTCAATTTCATCTCTGACATTAAGATTCATTTCTCTATGAATCTTTTCTTGCAATGCTTGCACTTGTCTCTACAGCTCTCTAACCTTAGGTGTCACAACACCAGCTCTTCCATCATGTTCTCTTCATGGAGGCATTTTCATGATGTGCGCTAAAACCCTAACCACAGTGCAAGTGCAAACTGCCTCACAGTCAGTGATCTATTTACACACTCAAGAACTCCTGTTCTGATACCACTTGATAAAGGGTACTCCCCTTAATACCACAAATACATAATAGAAATAGAGAAACAACAACAATAATATGCAAGAACAGAAAATTGGCTTCTTATTATCTCCACAAATGTGAAATTACAAACTTTCAGAATTACAATATGCAAAGCCACATGGGTATTCCCTTACAATATTCTGTAGGACAAAGCCTCGAATCAATACCTAGATCTACTACCTAGAACTGCCCTAGACAACACTATGGGCCTTCTTTATATAGGCAATTTCCACTGCCTGAGAAGGTTCTAGAAATTTAGCCCTTAGGGCTGACCAAACTTAGAATTATTTTATTTTACAATTTATTACATCAAAGTCGGCTCAAAATGAGTTTTGAAACCCAAACAAAAATTTTGAAGAAGAATTATTTTTTGCCATTTCAGGTGGCCCGACTTCCAGAGACCATAAGTCATGACCAGTTGACCCGATTAACTATTATAACCCCATTTCAGAAACGCCACGAAGCTCTCTACAGGGTTGACCAATGTAAAGTGCTCATCACCCAAATTTTCAACCTCATCCGGGGCATCTAAAGCCTTCAAAACTGAGTTCGAAGTTTCTGTACCCTGCTGCCAATACCGAAAATCTTCAATATCTTCAAAACTACACCTGATCTAGCCATGAAACTTTGCTGGCAGGTTGATATGACTGAGATGAACCTCCACATGTAAAATTAGAACATTCCGAGATCGCAAGACCAACTTACTAGAAATAGCAAGTTTCCATAAATAGCAACTCTGCACAAGATAGCCCTTATTGAATACAAAAATAGAAATATTTTTGGGTGATGTAAGATTGCTCTTACACCCAGGATGCTCCTGCATCAAAACTTTTCCTCACCGGATCTTCCTTATTAATTTCACTCCAAAGTGCTCTCCTTACCATCATGTTCTTTTCCTTCTTAGGTTCATTCAGTGACTTTTCTTGCACCAAAGAATTTCTACTGCTATCGACCTACTTACTTGCATGTGTACACTCAAATGATCAATGTCCTTCTTCTACACAATTGTAACTAGTTCCTCAGAAGCCACTTCTATTATAACCACCTCGGTAGATATTGCCTCTTCCTTTATATGAACTTTCACCTTTCCACTCAGTCTTTTCTTTATCTAGATTTCTCTTTTTCTAGTTCAGATCTACTATTTTCACCATAAGATCTACCTCTTCCTCTAGGGAATCTACCACCTCTACCTCTTTCTCTTTTCTCATGTCTTTTTTTTCAATTTCTCCTTAGCTTTCAATGCAAATTGATGAGATTCTTCAATGTTCTCCAATTTGACCAAACTGATTTCTTCTTGGATGGAAACTTGCAATCCATTCAGTTACCTAGTAATTATTTCCACATCATCTTCATCATATCCAAATCTGATATCTAATCTATAGAATTCCTCAGTATACACTTTTACTGAGCTATCTTTCTGCCTCAAACTTTGCATTCCCCTAACTAGGTTAATCTGATAATCACAAGGTAAACAATTTTCTTTCAATTTATTTACCATCTTATTCCACACCTTAATTTTGTCTTTGCATTTCCTCTTTCTATCTAATTGCATATGTTCCTACCAAAAGCATGCATGACTTTTCAACTTTTTTCTTGTAATTTTCACCTTCTTTTCCTCCGGGACATTTTCATTATCAAAGTACTTTTCCATCTCGGTGATCTAGTCCACCAATTTATCTGAATCCAATTTTTCACTATACTCAGGAGGATTAAAGTGTGGTGTAGACTTCAAATTTTTCAAAGCCTTCAACAATATTTCCTCACCTTGATCCATCACCGGTGTAGGTTCTACATCACCTTGTTCTTCCTCAATTTCATCATCACTAACATCTTCAAGACATATTCCTCTTCTTTGGGCTATTTTAACAGCTTCTAATCTAGCAACAAGTTGTCTGAACATGTTTGTCAATCTTGAATCTACATCTCACCTCCCATGAGCCATCTTGAAACCCTTTGTAATTGTAGGCCAGATCATAATTTTCTACCCCATAACAAATCAACTAGGGTTTGATAAGAAGGAACTCTCAAACCTAGATTCTCAAACCTAGATCCAGATCTAACCTCACTCTGATACTACCTAATGCAAGAGATGGACGGGGAGAGGGGCCAAAGGAACAACCTAACTAGATCCACCTTGTAGAGATCACACATGGAAGTAAAAAACACACAAGTGAGAAAGAGAATGTAGATAACTTCTTATTATTCATTCAAATTTACAATTCAACTACAAAAGTCCTCCAACAAGTGAGGATCTGAAACAACTTCTAACTTCTATCTTCTAACCCAAAACTGACTCTCTAAGCTACAACAAAAGATTACAATATATACAAGAGGCTATTGAACAAGTCAGCCTTTAGATCCACCATCAACAGAAGGAATGACTAGATCTAGGTCCACATGCTTCCCAATGATAGATACCGACATTAAATCCATGACCATAATTAATTGCAAGAGTCAGCCTCAATAAGAAACTAAAATAAACACCTCAATAAGAAAGGATAATCGAGTGCCAGACAAGCATCACCGAGTGCCAGGGAAATTAATCAAGTGCCAGAGAGATAACCGACGAACCCCAGTTAACAAAGGAAAACACCAAAAGAAGTCGGTTAAAGAAGGAACTGAGAAACATAGGAAAACACAAACATGTTTTTGGTGACACGGGATTTCCAAGGACCCGATATGCTCCTGCATCAGTGTAAATCTTTGTACATGTTAGGTTTAGTTTCTTTCTCGTGTCCCATTTTTATCATGTTTATTTCACCCTTTCATTTTTGCATAAATAGAGTTCAGAGTTCTCTACCTTTTATCGAAAGCAGTCCCCAGTCCAAGCCGATGTTAGTCCAAGTGGGCACTTGTTCTTCTTTATCTTTTTTTTTTAATCTTGCATCGGTTGAGTCCCTTGTTTTTCCTATTGTTATCTTGATTTGTTTCCCTCTAGTCCATTTGTTTCAAAGATGTTGGTATTTTGGGTCATTATTCAATTTTGAGCATTGTAAGGTCTTGGTAAAAAAAAATTTCTTGAACACCTTCGAACAAGCTTGAACTCTGTTCAAACCTATTCAAGGTTGTTCAAAGAAGATTCTTTACTTATGAAAATATGAAAGGTTTATCAAGACAATGAAGGTAATCTACCGGCCGTCAAGTCACGAGGAGTGATGACACATTAATTATGGATTTGTGATACATCATTGCAGTCAGATTACCAAGTGGAAAAATATGGAGGATCAAAGGTCCTGAACTACATTGAATAGTCTTGAACGGTCATGAACTTTGTTCTTTTGTGTTCAAAAACACCCAAAAGAAATTAGGAAGGAAAAGAAAAAGGGAATCTTATGATAGCTCAACAGCGGGACCCACGAGAAGTTTTGCATTTAATGCTGATAATGGCAAGAAGGTTTGCACGTCTAAGATATCCAAATAATCATTATTTTCACTAACATAAGGGCTTGTGTAAATAGTAATTATGGATTATACACATAAGTTGTAAAATTAAATCATTTTATTGTCACCTCCATAAATATTTCTTATAAATGACTAAGTTCTCATGCTTCTCCTATTTAAGTTTAGTCTTGCACTCAGAGTCCTAAATACTTTTTTATTGAGAAACTGGCAAGCAAAGGTAAGGACATTGGAGCTCCTTTGATCAGTAAATTTTGTAGAGTAAGGTGAGTCCGGTTTCCTTTCGGTGATATTTTCAAATTTAATTTAAGCAGAATAGTGAATAGAGAATTTAAGGCTCTGCAATTATGAAGTCTTCTTTTCATCTATTTGGGAATATATCAAGTTTGGCATATGATGGTCATGTAATATCAGACATAGATTTAGAAAATTATAATCTAGAAGGTCTGCCAGCCCGTCTTCTAAATTCCCTTAAGGGTACTCCAGCTTTAGAAATCCTACATAGTGGGCTATGCTTAGCTATAACTTTCCCTCCCACTATTGTATGCCCCGAGTTGATCCTTGAATGTATGAAATATTATGACACACAGACAGAATCCATTAAAAAGAAAGATGGTAGCATCATCATGTCCATCAATAGGGAAATGGCATCTTTAGCATTGCAAATCCTAGAAAAGACCTTCTCTTCCTTTTCTCCTGCATAGTCCACCGCCAAGTTTAATGAAAACAAAGATAAATCATACTTTTATTGGAAAAAGCTAGCTTCTAAACCCATAAAGAGGAGGTTTATGATTACCCAAATAATTCAATAGAAGTCATGTACACCCCTATATCAGTGATATAATGGTTATTCTACACAAAGTAAAAGGATCACAATCAGCTTATCTCTTCTCTGAATGGATGTATTTTTATGTTCAGATTATCTTAGAGGGTAAGAAACTCTTAGACTAGGCCGAATTAATTGCTAGCTATCTTAGGGATAAGCTCAATATGTCTAAAATGACTAGTAGTGGTTTCTTTATGTCCTCTTATGTCATGTATTGTTTGGCCTACAGTAGACAATGGAATGAAATGCCACATAAACCATGGGTCACTGATATGTGTGTTTATGAGTACTACACCATTTTACAGAAGGATAATATTGTTGAAAATTATAGGAGGGTACATGATACATTCATGGGGAAACTCTATTTTTAGTTAGCCCCAGAATCTCTGTCAAGAGGATCAGCCTAGAAGCTCAAGAATTTATAACTAAATACAAGAGATATTATATTCAACTCCCTAAGTTTACCTATATCAGGATTGGGGGTTTTGATGACTCACCTATGAGATTTCCTAGGTATTCTTTTGACTTTTTAATCCTAGCCAAAGTCTATAGACAACTTACTATTGTTATAAAGAGGTTCCTCCCTGAAGAAGAATGGGAAAAGGCTATCCCTATCTCATTAGGAAAATTTTCAAGTGGATCAATGGAAGATGCAGTAAGCGTAGGGAGTCACCTTCATCATTTTGATTTTAAATATTATACTGAAAGAGTTGGATTTGATATTAAAAACTATGCCATTAGAGTTTTAGGGCTTAGGTCACATATGTTCCCTATACCTCATTTAGAAGACTTTTGGGAATATTGTTTTGATGAATAAAAAATGGAAGAAAGGGGTCATAGTAGGCTATGCATATCTCAAATCTAGTCTATGAGATTACAAATCAATGTAGAAGGGGTAATTGATGAAGGGTCTAATTTAATTGAGCCCAATTTCAAGAAATCAATTGAACAAGGTGATTTTATCATCAACTGGTTTGAAGAAGAAGATGATGATATTGAGAAAAGAACTCAACATGTAGTTCATCTGACTAAGGAGTGGATGTTAACAAAGATAAAATAGAAACAACCTAAATCTATAATAGATGAAGTTAGAGTGACTTCTTTGTCTTCTCCATCTTCTATTTTTAATGTATCTACATCAATTGAAAATGTAGGACTTTCAGAAAAGAAACAAGTTAATGGTACCCAAAAGAAAGCTATAGCAGATTGCTTACCAGTGGCTCCTTCTCAGAGGTTGACAAGATGAAAGACCATATGTCTAGGATAAAAAAAGATATGGCTCAAAAAAATGTGTAGACTATTAATTTAGATGAGGACAAGTTTGAAGAGGTGAATTATCAAATAGTTGAAGAAGAACAAGTGGACAAAGATCTTTTTGATCTTGATGATGTGACAATGGAAGTTATTAATACACTAATGAAGACTCCTGAACAGTCAGTTGGGTCTGATACAACACCTAAATGGTTGGCCACTTCTGTAAATAAAAAATGCAGCCTAGTTCCTGTTTCAGTTCTTGTCAAAGATATTGTCATTAAGTATGTTCAAAAAACTCCAAAGACGAAAAAAGTGAAAAGCACATACCAAATGTTTTCTAATGCAAAAATAGGGAACTGGACTATCGAAGTAGCGACTTAAAGACCAAAAGAAGGAGAATAGGAACTCAAAATTGAGGACTTCAAGGTCATAAAGGTTGAGTTGTGGAACATGGATTGTGTAGGTAAAAACCATTTGTTCAAAGAAATGGCTCAATAAATTTTGTTTACTTCATGGAAGGACAGTAAAGAAAAGAAGGAATTGAAGAAAACAATTGTGACACTGTCTCAATTCATAAACACTTTCTGTAGTTTTGATGCAACTCCACTGATACAGTCCCCCCATATTTTTGATCCAAACTCAACAAAGAGCAAAAATATGTTGAATCAAGTTCAATGTGGCCGAACTGTGGTGTCTTCAATGGATGAATGGATGAATGAAGTGATCAATAGTGGTATCAAATACATTAAAGATTCTAAGGTCATTCTCCATGACGTTGAAACCCTAATAGGAGAGATGCAAGAACAATGACAGGTATGGAACAAAGAAGAGGAAAAATGGATTTTTGCCATGTCAAAATTCCTAGATATTGAGAAGTATGGGTTCACTAAGTTCTATACTAAGAAAGTTGTGAAACCCTCTAAGGAATCCACTTTCTCTATCCTAAGAAGAAACATTAGCTGGAGCATTACTACTATTAGGAGTACCATAGTTGAAACCAAAGACTGTGAGAATGAAATCAAATAGGTACAAAAAACCATGCTAAATGAGTTGAAGGTAATTAACTTCTCTTATGTATATTCAACCAATTATGTTGAGCAGGAATTAAAGATAGCTCTGGAAGTGTTTGAAGCTACTATGAATAAAATCAAGGAGAAGATTAATCTGAAAGCTTCAGATTTCACACAAATGGCTAGAATTGAGTCCCTGCTATATTTATGCATTGATCAGCTTCATGTAACGATTGAGATGATTAACAAACTAAAATGGACTAAAGAAGCTTCAATGATGAGGATTTTAAACATGAAGATTCCACATTTTCTGCTTGCAAAGGAGCTCATTCAGACGTATAAACAATGGGAGGTGACCCATTCTATTGTAGGTGAAGAAAAAAATCCCACTGGCAGTGAGGAACGTGCTGTTGATAAGGATCATGATTTATAGATTTAGTTATCTTTCTTGTTGCATGAAAAACTCTTAAGGATGTGTGTCCTTTTTACTTTGGTTAACCTAATAACTATTTTTCTGAGAGGTCGGGTTTTTATGGAGACCTCCATGTTTGCTAAGAATATAAGTAGGATAGTAATGATAGTGAAAGGGATGAATTTTTTTGGAAAGGAACTAGTTACGCTTTCTATTTTTAGTTTAATTTCTCTGAAAACACTGGATGAATCAGATTTACTGTTGAAAACTAATATATTTATATGTTTTTTTCCTGTGCTACAAAGATGATGAATATATATGTGGTTATATTTCAAATCTATACTATTTGAAATGAATGGATGGATGTTCTATGTTAACATTTTAATTCATTATGTATTGTGTTGAGAAAGTTCCAATAGTAACTTGAAACATCAGTGATCTTTATCTGGTCTTCAATTTTATAAATTATTCTTTAGCATTTTATTCCCAAAGTGATATTAGTGGTTTAAAATTGTGTATTCTCCACTGTTGTTTATCTTATTTTCTTTTTTTGGAACAATGTCAAAAAAGCTTATCATCTAAGAATGATATAGTAACCTTTTGAATATTTCTGGTTAAAAGCTAAAACTGCAAATTAATAATTGAGATTTATTGAAAATTAATCCTAGGGAGCTGTACCTAAGCTAAGATTCAGAGGGAAGTGGTTAAAATAACACTTACCCTACTGTTAGTGACTGTTTGACTTTTAATGGGTGATAGATCAATTGTTGTAAGAAAGATTTAATGAAAGAAAAATGTATTTACTAACAATATCCTTTCTCAAGAAATGTAATATTGTATTAGTTTCTACATATCTTGATTATAGTAAGAAAATTATGACATAATCCCTTGACATAAAAAACATCTTGATTTTTATTTCTTCGATCAATATTCATGGTTCCCTTTCTATAGATCAATGTAGATTTCTCACCATCAAACTTAATAGTTCCACCATCCTAATTTTAAATATTAGTGATCTTTATTATATCTATTAGTATATGATTTGAACATCCTCTTTCGATAAACAATGCATTAGGATCTCCTTAAATTCATGAAAAGAAATATATTAAATTAGTTTCTTCACACTTTCTTCATCCCTTGTTAGAGTTCCACATTTTTCATTTTCCATAGCATTGAGAACTTTTACTACCATAAACAATGTTTCATCATTTGAATCATCACCTTTCTATTCTTTAGATGAATACTTATCTTCTTTGGAATAGAAACATCTTCTAGGTATATCTTTTACTTTTTTTATCATCTCTTTTATTTTCACTATCCCCAACTTTATTTTTTTACTTCTCTAACTATAAACCTAGAAGTATAATGATTGGTTCTTCCATACTTCTCTAACTATAAACATAGAAGTATAATGATTGGTTCATTTGTTTAGTCTCTGCACATAAATAAAATGTGAGCAATGCATATATATGGATAAATCTCTTCTCACTTTGATAAAATATTGCACATTTTAGAAGGAAGATCCCCCACTAGGTTCAAGAGGAGACTCAAACACTAAGTGGGTTCAAATGATCCTTCATGAAAATATTTAATGATGAAAATGGAAATGATGTAATAATTTAATTTAAGTGATTACTTTAAAAATTACTAAAAAATGAGAAAAATAAACTAATATGAGTGATAATGACCCAAAGAGTACAAAAATGGAAACCAAAGTAGATATCTGACATTTGGGTGAAATCTACGTTGAAAATGTAGGGTAGAGGGTGAAAATCATTATGTATATTGGGAAAGAACAACAATGGTGTTCTGTACTTGGAAACTTTGACTAAACTATTTTTCTTTTTTTTTCTGATTGTATTCATGTAGTCATCAAACTATTTCAATAAGATCTCACACAAATCTACCTTCGTATCTTTCTTCACAATCTTGTAGGCTATATCCAAAACTCCACAAGGTACACTATCTACCTAAGATGACTGGAAGATTTCATTGGATATTACATTGCATGCGAATCTCAGCTCAGGATCATCAACAATAGACAATTTCTTACCTCTTTCATTCCATTTTTCTTGAGTCATCTCACACAGTTTGCTCTTTTTGGTTTTCTTGTGTGCTCTTGGTCTATCACTGATTGGATAACCTATTACAATTTATGTAGTAAATCTTTTTTAATCTTTACAGGTTCATTGAGCCACGTGAACTAATGATGTACTTGACTCAATACAATTCTCATCCATTCCAACTTAAACATAGTTGGTACATGTATGGAATGAACCAAACCCTTGGTCTCTAAATTAATATGTTCATCTTCAGCTTCCCATTTGCACAGAGATTCTGGTAGGATGTATCTATTTCATCTCGAAAAATCTCCTCTATCTTGCAATGGATGAAGGCACAAATGTCTTCAATTAGAATTAATCTCAAAGGGATCGAAGATAGGGCTCCCATTTTATCGAGTTCAATGACTATGGCTAGTGGCAGCTTGTATTTTGGATAGAATGGAACAATATTCTCCATGACAATAGGATTTTGTACTTTTGGTGCCATTTCTTCATAGATTAATTGCTTGAATGGTAGGGTTTCTTTTGAATATCAACTCGAACACTCTATCACAACTTGGTAAAACACCGGTAATTACTGGAATGCTCTTGATAATTCTTGGATCTACTTGATTGATTGCTTGAATATTCTCAGAAGTCTCATTTTTGCATAGTGCTTCAAAATCTCAAAAAAAAGTAAGGTAAAATAATGAAATGACAAATTGTCTATTTATACTTTTTCCTCGATTAGGGTTTCCAATGGCTATAATTTTAGCATTAAATATTTTTACCTACTCCCTTTTCACCAATTACCATATACACTTCCTTTCACTGAATGGAACAAAATAACATATCCTCTTATCGATCAAAACATAAAATGTTAACTTCACAACATATATCCAAATGTATCTAAATATGCTAATATGGATCTTTACACAACTATTAGGAACTGATTTAAGATTAAATTTTAGTTATCATCTCCTAAACATACCTTTCATAGATTAGGAGAAGATAGGTGCACCCAATCCAAAGGATGAGGTTCCATCAATTGTTCCATGTTCAGTTCCATCATCTTTATTCATCTGATCTCTTATCTCTTCAACATTAACTTGAGAAGTTTCACTTGGTTGTTCCTCAATTGGGCTTTTCCTTGGTACCTCCAGTCTTTAGCTAAGTGACCGAGCTTGTGACAATGAAAGCAAGCCATTCCATAATTTCTCCATGCCCTTCTACTATTCTGTCCATGCATTAGAATGCAATTTATTGTTGTGTCCAAATCTCCCACATGTTGTACATGTAATTCCTATATTGTAGTCCCATGGTATAGTTGAGCCTTGTCACTTGTTTGCAGAATTCGATCGATTAGGTACCCATTTCAAATTCTTCCTTTATGACCTACATTTTTTAGAATTGTGACCATGGGTAAAAGTTCAGAGTTGGGGGACAATTCCATGAAATTCATTTAGAAATGAGAGATGTCGCTTGAAACAAGCACCCATTTTCAAAAAATGGGCGCCCGTTTTAGGTTCGGGCACCCGATCCTAAATTCAAAAAATGGGTGCCCGTTTTTTAATTCAAAACGGGTGCCCATTTTTTAATTCAAAAAATGGGTGCCCATTTTTTAATTCAAAACAGGTGCCCATTTTTGAATTCAAAAAATGGGTGCCCATTTCTAAATTTTATTTTTTTAGATTTAAAAATGCATTTTAAGACTTTGAACTTTTTTTAAAAAAAATGGGCGCCCGTTTCTTAAGACATGAGCGGGAAGCACACATCCGCCTCAAATTTTATTTCAAATTCGGTTTGGTTTAGGCTTGGTAGAACCCAGCCTATGCCTTGACCTCCAAAAATTTGGTTAAGGCATTACAGAGTAAAATTTCTATCTTGCCATAATTTTTAGGACAACTTCCCGAATGAATTTTTTGATAAAATGAAAACCCATTTTAGCTCTTATTGTGCAGATTATAAAAATATAAATTTTATAGTGATATGATGAATTTTAATATTTATACAATATTTATTAAGCCAACGTGGTACCTAAACTTGAAATACCAAGGTTAACTAAAACTTTAATAACTTTTTTAATTTTTTGTTTTTTGAAAAATGAGTTATATGTAATCAAACTACATATAATTCTTTCCAATTTTAAAAAAAAATTTGAAAAAAAGTGAAGTTATCATCAAATTATGGTGTCTGTACACCAGAGGTTTAAAAAATGTACTTTATATTCAATTAAAAATTAATAAAAAATAAGATATTCAATAAAAAAATAAGATAAAATATTCTCATCAATCTTCAGTGTTTTAGGTACCTTTTCCCAAAAGGATTCCCAAAAATACATTCATTTACTTCAAAAAAGGGTGTTCGTACATGCGTGAGGTGTGGTCCTGAAATAGACATTTTGAAAAAGTAGTTTTTAGACATGCATACTAAAATTCAATTTATACCATGTGGGTATTGAAATAAATTACATATTTGAAAACTAGATTCTGAGCATTAAATTTTATATTGCAGAAGTTTTTCAAGATTCAATCTTTAAGTGCTTCAAATTTGGACATCAATTGACATAAATTTTGAAAAATAGAGAAAACACTTCCACTTTTTGGCCAAAAGTGGGACCCAACTTCTTGCAGCCACCCCCATATCTATTACAATTATTTTAGTAACCATCAAAACTTGGCTTTCTTGCATTATTAGCAATCCTTGATCTACACTCAAATGCTTTATGACCATACTTATTGTAATTGTAACAATAATCATTAATCTTAGGAATGCTTGGTGGATCACCTCTTTTTCTCCAGTATACATTAGTTGTATGACCCAGTTTTCCATAATTATAAAAAGTAAGCTTCTTTGTCTTGGGTGGGGTAGCAGTATCTCAGTTGGCTTCTTTTTTTAAGGACTCTCCCTTCTCAGTAGTATTGTTTGCATTAAATCTAAGTCCAAAAGTATCTATTAGTTGTCTCTGACCTCTTAGTTATTCATCCAATATCCTTAGTGTTTCTTCATTCCTTTTAAAGAATTCATTTGAATCCTTTTTAGATTTCAATTCATTCTTCAAATATTCATTCTCTGACCTCGGTCCAACAATCTCTCTAGTTTTTCTTAAAATTTCCTAATTAGCACCAATTAGTTGATCTGTCAAGTTGTAGTTATTTTGTGTCGGCCTTTGTATTTCCACATCTTTCTCATTTAGCCTTCGACTCATTTGTCTTCTTTCATCTTCAAAGATTTTTTTATCATATTCATCTTTTCTCTTTTTCTCTAAGACTTCACACATTCTTACCGATTAAGATTCTTGATCTCCTTTTAGTTATTTTACCTGATCAATTAGGTTTTTTTTCTTTTCAATCTGTTCTGATATGGAAGCTTCAGATTCATCAGAAAAACTTCCCTCTAATTTTTCTTCAAGTTCTTCAACCTAATCTTGTGTATCCTTGAATTGATGTGCTAGCTCCTTTCTCTTGTTGAGTGAATTCTTTAGTTTCCTACTCAATTCATCAATATGGTCATTAGCCATCTTTAGTTCCATGTTCATGTTATCAATCAATTTTTCATACCTATAGCTTTCCATCTCTTCAAATCTTTCTTCTCAAGTGGTTAAACTTCTTAATAAGATACCTTTTCTCTGATACAAATTCTTGGATTAATTTATGGAAAGTTAAGAACCAAGAGGGGAGGGGTGAATCAATACTCTAGAACACTTTTATCTAACTTTATAACTATTTACTGAATTCATAACTTTATATATAACAACATAAAAACATATAAAACAATATCATGAAACACAACTCATAACAACATGATTTTTGGTCTCACAGAAATCCTTGGTTAGAGAAAAACCTATGGTGCGGATGGTACCCACAACTCTTCACTACTGCAATAAAACATTTGTTCGGTTAGAGCTACAAAATTTAGCTATTTCTAATAGGTTTCTTGGTTAAGAATATTAAACCTATTAAGAGTCTAAAGACTTATTTAGTATACCTTACTAAACGATTTTACAACTCTAATCTAAGAGATGTACCCTATTAAAGGATTTACAATTTAATACTATTAGGTCCTACTCTGTTAAGAGCTTCTTACAATTCTGAATACACACTTAATCAGTAAAAAAATTGTCTATAATGATTGCATCAATATATGCTTATCAAACTCAATATACTCAATAACAATTTACCTCATATTGTACTTCACTCCGAATTCCACTTTAGTACTTGGTAACTTTAGCTTTGTATCACATTCACACTCTATTTTGACTGCTTTGTTACTTGGTGGCTTCTCTGCTCATCACCTTCAAACTTATCTTTGAATGATCATCACCTTCTTTCTAGTCTATCTCCTTTGTATCACACACTGATCTTCATGTACTGATATTTTATACTCGATCTCGAAACACTAGAAACATTCTAGAATCATCTCCTTAAGTGGTTCTAGCATTTTTTACATCTCTAATGCATATATCACATTTAATTCTCATTGGTAGATCTCACCTTGTAATCATGAAAAATCATCATATTTAAATCTCCAATGTTTCATCAAACAATTTCCTCGATGTTTGTAAAAAAAATTCTGCTCAGTGTCCAGATTCAATGTATCTATAGATTCTTCTTCTGTCGGCCTATGTTGCTTGGTAATATGTTTTATCATGCTTGGTTACATATATGTTCTCTCAGTAACTTCTTGGTGCTTGATGTTCGGTCTGCCTTGTTCTTCCTTGCTTAGTGTTTGTTCCTTATTGCCTTAACCAAAATTGCCTTTTCTTACTTCCATTTACCGAAGAGATTATTGCTTTACCAACTTGACTATCCTTCTTTACTGATTGACTTTGACAATCAATATGACTTAATCAAAACTAATGAAAACAAAATAACTCTATAGGAGTATCAGATTTTGCATGCATATGTCTGATAGACCTTGCAAGCATAGACTTCATGCTTTCATGATATGAATGAGTAAACTAATGAGTAGAATACTTCTTAATTCTACAACTAATACATTGTAAAAGATATTATTGATGAATGATAATCGATCAAGTGGAGATTGAAGTTAATGGTATTTTTAGTTTGTTAATGTTATGTTGAATATGAGAAAATTCATTCTTATGCTTGGAAGCATGCTTATATTGTGAATGGTTCTATATGTTATAAATAATTAAAAATGTAATGGATTATATTTGTTTTAGTACCAAGTGAATTAAGAGAATAACTTTAACAAGAGGAACACTTGCAAAGAGAAATCAAGGAATATGTAAGGATGAATATTGATTAAGAATTAAATAAATTTTATGATGAGAAAAAATTTCCCCTATAAGTTGTAGGTCAAATAATTTATCTATTTTATGGTATATATGGAGCATGAGTAAATTTATGTGGCCTTTTCTATGTCATTATATTCTACTAATAAATTTTGATGACTTTTGTTCAAGCATAGACTTGAAGGATTTGTGAGGGAGGAAAGAATTTTCATATGTTAGGGGATATAGTTATATCAAGCTTGACATATGGGTGAATACAAAATTGAAATTATGGATTCACTCTATTGCATTACCTTATTCAATTTTGTGACTACACGATTATCTATGCAATTCATTAATCTTGATGAATTCTTGTATCATGTCTTAAAATGGAATCACTTCCATGTTAGGAGTGTTTAGCCCTCCAAGTAAGTGGTCTTGGGGCATGTCAAGTGCCTTGATCGGGTCTTTGCATGTATCTGGCTGTTTCCCCCCTGTTCTGCTTCTCTCCCCCTTATTTCCTGCCTTTTTCTAATAGTTTTCTCTGAGAATCTAGAGTTTTTGATTGTAAGGGTCAAAGATGACCTGGTAGGGTCAAGGATGACCTAGACCCCGACCTAGGTTAGGGATGACCTTGACCCTGAGCTAGGGTGAAGTCTACCTTGTCCCTGACCCCAGGTCCAATTTTCAAATTTTGGGAGTTACAGAATGTTGGGTTTCGAAAAGTTTTATTTTTCCCTCTTCCAAGTCAGCCATTTGAGGTTTTAGAATGGTAAATCCTTAAATTGTATTTAATCTAGGTCCACTCTTAGGGGTTAAAGTTAATTGGGATTTAATTCTCCAATGTCAACCTTCTCTAGGGGTTTGTGCCCTAGATCACTATAAAAAGAAGCCTTCCTCTCTCATTTTCTCCATCAATTCATATCAAGTTTTCACATCTCATTTCACAATCTCTCAAGCAAGATCAAGAAAGCATTCTATCAAGCATTTTCAAGGAAGCATTCAAGCCCTCTTCTCCATTCAAGTTCTCCTTTGAAGATCAATGATTCAAGCATTCAAGATTCATCATTCAAACCCTAGATTTATTGATCATGGTGGTGTGATCTTCCTTTAAGATCCTTTGCTCATCTTCAAGATCCATTCATTCTTCTCTCAAGGTGGATTCTAAGCATACAATCATGGAGGCTTAGATTTACATTTGTTAATGTTATGTCAAAGCTTTCATATCAACATACTTATTTACATTTGAAATACAATCACATATCTATTGAATACCATAGCTTCATTGTTAGATCTACTTCTACTACTTGCTAGAATTCTCTATTTAAATTCCATTATTAAGGTTGATTCCAAACTGGGGTTTGACTAAGGTAAAAACCTCATCCAAATAAAAAAACCATTTTTCTTATAGGTGCAGGTATAGGATAGTGAATTAAAGTGGGGATCTGGATACCCTTTTTGTCAAATTTCTAGGATTCACGAATAGAATTTTCATCAGAGCACTTGGGTCAAGGATGACCTTCAGTGAGGGGTGGGATCTTGCCTCGGGGTAA